>MNCI01003226.1:271882-291891 GCA_015680685.1 Gnetum montanum
AGGGCTCTCAGGTTTGTATATGGTCATGGCCCCTAAAGGAAAGGTTGCATGAATAATGTAAGGTCCTTTCCACAGTGTTTGAAATTTTGTATGTTGTCGCACATGTGTGACGTTCCAGTAGAGGACCTTATCTCCTGGTTGATACTTAACCTTTCAAATCTTCAAGTCATGATGTTGCTTGTTATATGTCTTGTGCAACTCACTTGATGATAGGGTAGCTAATCAGTTTTCGTCTAGCACATTTAAAGTTGCCAACCTTTGTATCTGTGCTAGATCAAGGTCGAGGTAGAGGTTACAAGTT
Organism: Gnetum montanum; assembly: GCA_015680685.1. Taxonomy (NCBI): domain Eukaryota; kingdom Viridiplantae; phylum Streptophyta; class Gnetopsida; order Gnetales; family Gnetaceae; genus Gnetum; species Gnetum montanum. The sequence goes on from MNCI01003226.1 coordinate 272,184, forward strand.
GTTGATAGTGTATGGAGCTCAATTTGAATCGGAAGCGTTGGAAGCTTTCTGTACACTAACTCATAGGGAGAGTGGCCTATAAGGAGTTTCTAGGTGGAGCGGTATGCCCAAAGAGCATCATTCAGTTTAGTGCTCCAATCTTGCCTATACTTGCTAATTGTCCTAGTCAATATTTTAGTGATCTCCCTGTTGTTGACCTTAGCTTGTCCATTAGGGGTGATAAGGTGTAGTCAATTTATGTTCAACCCCTAAGTGTTGCATTAGCTTTCAAAAATTTGCACTTGTGAAGTGTGTTCCATTATCAGAAATAAGTGCACGTGGCACACCAAACCTATTTACAATTTTTTGTTGCAAAAATCATGTAGTTGTAGATGATGTGTAGTCTTTAATAGTAGCCACTTTAGCCCATTATTTTAAATAGTCTACAAGAACTACAATGTAAGCTTTTTCATTTCACATTGGTGTAATGTGCCCTATAAAGACTATTCTCCAGATGTCAAAGGGTTTTAATGGTTAAATCCATTGTTGCGGACCCTCTGTTTTAGCAGTCATTTCCCCATCATGTTGATAGTGCTCACAAGATCAGACAAATTGATGGGCATCTCGAAATAATGTTGGCCAGTAATATCCTGCAAGCAAGATCTTAATAGTTGTTCATCTCCCTGCATAGTGACCCCCACAAGGGACCTCATGAGCATGTTGGAGAACTGTCAGTTGGTCTACCTCGGGCACACACCATTGAACCAAGCCATCAGGACACACTTTGTAAAGTTGGCCATTGATCTCCATGAAGTACTTGGCTTTATGAAGAAACTATTGTTTCTTCCTAAGGTCTAGCTCTTGTGGTGTTTGTTGAGTAAAGAGATAGGTGAGAATGCTACTATACTAGTTCATCTCTATGGGTAGTTGGTTATTCACTACATCGGTAAAGAGGGCTTCATTAGGAAAATGATCAAACATTTTCTAAGATAAATGATCTGCAACTACGTTCTTGATGCCTTTCTGATCGATCATCATTAGATCGAACTCCTGTAGGATTATTGGGCATCGTATAATACGAGGGCTAACCATTGGCTTGTTTATGAGGAACCGGATTGCACTATGATTCATGTGGATGAACACTTTGTAACCTAACACATAGTGCCTAAACTTATCTAGTGCAAACACTACAATCATTAATTCTTTCTATGTAGTTGTGTAGTTAAGTTGTGCATCAGCGATACTTCTACTTACACAGTGGATGTAGTAAGGTCATTTTTGGTCATCTAATTGTGTAAGTACAGCTCCTAAGGCATAATTGGACATGTCAGTCATGATGTGGAATGGTCTGGACCAGTCAAGAGCTTGTAGATTGGGAGTTTCTACTAGCTTCTATTTCAAGGTTTGGATTGCTCATTCACATTCATTGGTCCACTTAAAAGGTACATCCTTCTTTGTTAGCTCTACTAATGGTTTGGCAATCTTGGAGAAGTTTTCAATGAATTTTCTATAGTAGCCAGTGTCTCCTAGGAATGACTGAATGTCTTTGATAGTTTTCGATTGATAGGTGATTCCTTGGATGACCCTAATTTTATCTGGATCTACCTCTATTCCTGCATGTGAAATCTTATGTCCAAGTACTATGCCTTCTTGGACCATTAAATGGATTTTTTGCTAGTTGAGCCTTAGATTGGTTTCTACACATCTTTTCAGTACCTACTCTAATCGGTCCAAGGCTTGATCCAAACTTGTTCCATAGATGGAGAAGTTGTCCATAAAGACTTCCACTCCATTTTCTATCTGCTGTTGGAATATGCATGGAACTAGGTGTTGAAATGTGGCAGGCACATTACACAAGCCAAACGACATTTGTTTATACACAAACGTTCCCCAAGGACTGGTGAATGTTGTCTTGGCTTGGTCTTCTGGGGCTATCTGTATTTGGTTGTATCCACTATAGCCATCTAGAAAACTGTAATAACGATGCCCTGTTATGGTGTCTAAGACTTGGTCAAAAAATGACAACAAAAAGTGATCCTTAAATGTTTCCATGTTCAGCAGCCTAAAATCTATGCACACCATCCATTTGCCTCCCTTTTTAGGCACAATTACTAGAGGGCTAACCCATTCGCTATTAGCAATGGGATATATGAACCTAGCCTTAAGAAGCTGTTCTATTTCTTCTTTTACTACTTACTTCAATTTTGGGTTCAATTGCATCTGTGATTATTTTCGAGGTTTCATGGATGGGTCAGTGTAAATCCTATGCTGGCATATCCTAGGATCTATTCTAGTTAATTCGGGATATGACCAGACAAAGGATTTTGACCACTTGTTTATTACTTTTAGCAGTCTTCCTTTTTGTTTGGAAGCAAGTCTTGTATTGATGATTATCGGTTTTCCATTTTTAAGGATCATATATTCTTTACTGGTGGGCAATGGTTTTAATTCTAGGGGCTCTTGTTTAAAATTTTTCAGGAATTTCCAACTTCCCCCAATTGATGTTTTCAAGGTTAAGGCTTAGAAGTTGGCAGCGGGCTTGCTCTAGTGCGTCTATGCTTTCGATGTAAGCGTAAGTTATTTCCTTAGTTAGTTCCATGCACATGAGTGAGTTTCTCTCTTAATCAACTATCAGCCACTGGGTGTCTTCTTGTCATGTGGCTACTACATATAGGCACTTTTGTATGTTAATGTCTTGTGCACATCGGTTGTATGTAGGCAATACTAAACTTTGCACAACCCATGATCTCTGCATGCAATTACACCCTGTATCACTATATGTGATGCATGGAACCTTCTTCTTCTCAATCTTTCAAAAAGTGTTCTCCTTAGATATTTCTAGGGAAAGATTGCGGATTCCTAGGCATGCATCTATAGTTCTTAGCCATGCCCTTCCCATTATGATTAGAAAGTCCCCTTTACTGTTATTCACTTATATCACTAGGAAATTAGCTGGGTACGACCACCCACACATAGTGGTGATGATGTCCTTCACCAGTCCCAATGGAACAATGATGGACTGGTCGACCAGCTCTAGGCAAATGTTGCTCTTCTTCAATGGAGGTAGGTTCTAGGCTTTGTACATTTTTTGTGATATTAAGTTGACTCTAGAACCTAAATCCAGAAGAGCTTTTCATGGCTCATTCCCAGCAATTTGGAGATAGATTAGAGGGCTTCCAGGATTAGAGAATTTCCTGGGAAGGTGGCCAAGCCTTGATCTAGTTAGTAACAGCATGTGTTAATATGATCGTATGCGTTGAGCTCGGTGTTTGGTTCGAAGGGAGCTTTGAAGCATTATTTGATGGGGAGGCATTTAGAGGTTCAACTGCTTGTGGTTGTAAGGGCTTAGTTAGACTGTTGGTCTTGAAGAAATGTATTCTCTTCATATGGTTGTTAGAACCAATAGTGGGTTGAGGATTTACAGCCCTTGTGGCATTGCATTGTTGCGGTTGAGTAGGGAGTTCCCCTTGCATTGCTGGAGCAGGTGGTAATGGAGCTATTGGTGTGAGAGCTGTGGATGGATTTGAAGGATGGTATATTTGTGGGTTATCTCTCCTAGGAGAAGGAGTTTTATAATACTCATGGGCTTAGTAGTGATGTTGTGATGTAACATAACCAACAGAGTCATGTGGAGAGATTGGATGCTGCACGTAGTAGCCATATGGGTCAGGTTGATGGTATGGGTATTGTTGCCTTAGTGGTGGTAGCCCCCATGACTGTCACGGTCACTACCTCGCTCTCTAGACTCCTCTATAATTTTAAGAACAATTTCAAACCTACTATCCAGAGAGTTCCACAATTGGTCTACCTTTGCTGATACTTCTAATGTTAAATTTTGGAGAGGCAAAGTTTTCCTATTCACCATCTCTTCGAGTGGTGACTCTTCTTCCTCCTCACAAAATCTCACTCCCCTTTTTTGGAGGGAAGGATCTCAGTTGTATTCTTCTACACTTTCTCTCTTTCGTAGCTCACCTTCTTCTTTGGAAACTTGCTTTAGGTCTATGAATTTGATGAGACCTAAGCTCTGATAACCTTCCTTGGGCATATTTCCCAAGGGTTCTTCTTGTTTCATGCCTAAGTCCATCCACAAGATGACATAGTTGATCTCGCTGCGAATAACCATGGTTAGGGCAATGATGTAACAGTGCGTAATAGCGGCCCATGGCAGCATCCAAGGGTTCATGATTTCCTTGCTTCCATCCTTGGATTTTCTTTCATAAGTTAGGCACTTGAGAGTATGTTTGGTACTTATCATTGAAGAGGTCTAACATTATACTCCACCTCCGAATGGATTCTGGTTCTAAGGACTAGTACCAGCTTTCAGCTTCTTTCACTAGTGTCTTTGGGAATAACTTTAGTTTTTGCCATTCATTTTCTATGTTTTGCAAGGCACATGCATCATGGAATGCTTGTAAATGATTTTGAGAATCCATGTTGTATCCCCCTTCAAATTGTGGGATGTTGTTTATGTCTAACCTTTTGATCCTACTATCCTTTTGGTGCCTTGTTGGAACTCTTATGGCCTCCGTTATATCTAGCATGGTTCTAGTTGTAAGTAGGGGTTCTTCCTGATTGTCTTGTTCATAGCGTCTATGGTGTCTACACGGTTCCCTACTCTCCCTTCTTCTATGCCTTGATTCTTTAGAGTGCCCTTGTCCTCATTCTCAACTATCTTGTTGATGACTTTCACTTCGTTTTTCCTTATCCTCACGATTGGTTTCTCTATGATTGCGTCTAGACACTGAAGGAGAGGGCGAAGATGACAATGAAGGTGAAGAAGAAGGACAATCATTGCCATGACAGTGTTTTCTACCTTCTCTTTGGTGGTCTTGGCCTTAATCGTGATCATGATCAGAACGTTCACCCTTATCATGTGTTCGTGTTCCTTCGTTGAATACTTCATGTTCATGGGTATCAGAACTAGGGTTGTGAATAGTGGAGTGGAGGTTCTGATACATCACCTCCTGACCAATGTCAGAAGGAGGAACATCATTTTGTGGGGAACCTATTGAGGCAGGTTCACCATCCTCAATTCGCTCAAAATGTGCAGAGCATCATGGGGCCATTTACCCTTCAAAGATGTATGGTATCTCTCCTATTGCAAGTCCCTTCGACGTTGCACTTCTGTGGGATGATAGTCTCTTGAGTCATGATCGCGTGCAACGTATTCTGTGTATAAAAGAAACATGCCTATTTGTGTGAGAGCACGAAGGAGCATGTTGGAAACTGATTGGTCTGGAGGCAATACTATATTACCCTCCAAGTCTATCCAATGCAGTTGTTCATCTTGGTGGAGAATAAAGGTGAAATTGGGCACATGCTCATTGGGATGTGTATATACCACACGAAACTGTTTAGGAACTAGCAGATCATTGGGATGTGTATATACCACACGACTACCTCTTGCATTAGTTCTAGGTGGTGAAGTGCTCTTATGTGAAGAAGAAGACATCTTGTTTTGTTTGATGTGCAATGTACTATTGTCTCATCTTTCTTTGATTAACCCCAAGGGTTCGTTCTAATGTTCCAATGATATGAATGATTTCCTATGTTCTACACAGTGGACGAACAACTAAGTCCCCAACAATGGTGTCAATGATGAGTGGAGAGGTACCCCTACACTCAACCATACGAATACGAGCATTTTACGCATGATCCGGTTAAACTCCAAGGACCAAGTGCTTATGCACCTTAATGGAACACTTAGGGTTTAATCAATTGTTGTCTTCCCAAACTTACTTGTATTGTCATGGTTGTATGATTAAGTAAGCTTGGGGTATATGATTTTTATAGCTTTTGTATTTTTTATGTCTTCTACTAATAAAGGAGAGGGAGAGAGAACTAAGTGGCTAACTGACATTAACTATTCATTAACTAGTTTCTAAATGTTTCTAACATCAGTATTCATTCCCACTTGCCATAAACATCCTGAACCAGTGCAACACTACTGGGATTACCAAACGCTAATTGTTACTGGGTTACCAAGCGCTACACACATGCTCGAAGTGGTCATACTGAGTGTATTTAACTAGGAAAGCATTAAATAATAATTAATTACTAATTAGCTTAATTTTCATGTTGCAAGGTTTATCATAAAGTTCATATTTATTGCTGAACACAAAATTTTGCTCAGGTACAAATTGCTCAAATAAAGATCCGTTCACTCTATGACTCCTATTGCGGGAACACATAAATAATTCTAACTCTGGAATGACAAAATTGCAAGAGTCTGGCTAAGGGTTTTAATCTAATGTATGTGAACCAAGGGCACCACCTCTTATTTATAGAAGATGAGGCAAGGCACAATATCACATACGCAGTATCATGTGGTGGATGTGATATTGCATACAAGATATTACGGTTCATTAGTTAGCAAACTAGTCCATCACTATTTCCTTGGGACTAGTGGAGGACATTGTGACCACCATTTGTGGGTGGTCCTATCCTACCAATTTCCTGGTGATCCAAGTTGGCAATTGCAAGGGGAATTTACTATAATTATTATGAGAAGGGTTTTGCTAAGTACCATTGATGCATGGTAGAACATGAAAGACATTTCCTTTAAGATTTCTAGGAAAAATGTATTTGGAAAGATAGAGAAGAAGAGATTTCCATGCATCGTGTACATTCATACAAGGTATAACTATGTGCAGAAATTATGATATGTCAAAAGTACATCAATCACATCATGTAGAATGTGTGCAAATGAGATAGAAATTCAAAGGTGCCTATATGCACTAGCCACAAAATAAGAGGACATCCAATGATTGATAGTTGATCTTAAAAGCAGGTTAACCCTTTACATGAAACCAACTGAGAGCTTAACAAGTGCATATGTTTAAGACATGGATGAACTAGAGTGAGTTCATCACCAACTCTTTGATGATGAACTTGATGAAACTTATTGGTGAGAGTTGGAAATCCCTAAAAGGTTTAAACAAGAGCCCCTTTAGTTGAAAACTCTACTTGCTAGCATGGAATATGCTTTTTTAAACAATGGAAAGTTAGTGATAATTAATGCTAATCTTGCTTCTAAATAGAAAGAGATGCTGTTGAAGGTGGTCAATAGATGGCCAACAACTTTTACTTGGTCATATCTTGAACTCATTGGAAGTGATCCTAGGATATACCAAAATTGCATCTACATAGATCCTTCTATAAATCCAAAGAGGCAACTGTAGTGATTGTTGAACCTAAAACTCAAGCAAATCATCAAGGAGAGATTGAACAACTTGTCAAGGCAAGGTTCATCTATCCCATTGTGGACAACAAGTGTGTTAGCCTACTTGTGATCATGCCAAAGAAAGATGACAAGTGGGGGGTTTGTATTGACTTTAAGCTATTGAACATGACAACTAACGAGCTAGGAAAAATTCAATGCTGGATACCTTTAATCTTTATCTTCGTTTCTTTCATTATAGAAAGTGTCACCTCATCTATGACTGACCCATGAGTCATATCCCATGAAGGAACAATTTAAAGTCAAAATATTATCAAGACATAAAACCAATGATTAGATTTAGATTCAATTGAGAACACCACACTTACAACTGCCACCCATAAGTAAAATCAACAATAACATTAAGTTTAAAGATGAATATAATAAATTAAACTAAATTGAATTTAAATAAATTTATGAGAAATAAGAAAGATTACAAAGGAGACGTCACCTAATTTGTGATTCTACTCTATTGTCTCCATAGTGCAACAACTTCACAATCTTAAAACATTGTTAGCTATTAATTACCATAAAGCATCAACACTCTTCCTTCATAGTTTTGTGCATAAAAAAAATTCTAATATGGTGTGGTTCTTTCAATAGTATCCTCTCTCTATTTCTTTAATCCTTTTTTCTATTCTCCTTCCCCTCTATTATATCTGGCTAGGGAATTTATAAGGACTAGTCAAGCACATAAGGAAACACCACCCGTGCATAATGGCCATGGCAATAACATCCACTCTAACGTTCACCACCATCACTTATGCAAGTAACATTCATTGTAACCATAATTGATCCCCACTTGCATAGGCAATGTTCACTGTAACATCCATTGATCACGTGGCAAAGAAACATGTAGCTCTTACCACCCATGTACAAGTAACGACTGCAAGAACATGTAGCTATAAAAATAGCTGGGTGCTACACCTCATTAGCCATGTAACTTCCACTATAGAAAAATGACAATCTCCATCAAGGTAATATGTAGGAAATAGCTGTAGTTGCATAGTCAAAGAATGTGGTTGATGGAGCAACACACCCACATTGCAGTGTCAATGTCCAAGTTGCAACTCCATTACTGCCATAAATTCTTAACATGTATTCATGTTATTGCTACAAAAAAAAAACCAAAAATTAGAAAACATAACACCAGTATAGATCAAAGAATTGGATTCTTCAGTTGTCACCACATGGCTACCTAGCGACAAATCCTGTGCCATTGGTTTGAGTCTTTACTACATAAAAACTAATAAACTAATACTCATCATTATAATAAACTAAAATAAACATTAACTAAACACTAATTAAATAATTAACAATATGTAATTAAGATTTTAAAACTACCAATTTTGGGATTTAACATAGCCCTCGACTAGCCTTTGGCTAGTGCTTGGCCATAAAGGTGAAAATAAAATAAAATAAAACATTAATAGATGTATAAGAAAATAGAATTATTCCAAGATATTTTTTAGGCATTCAAAATTTAACATATTGGAAACATGTAGACATTTAATAAGAAAAATATTAAACTAAAAATAAATTTGTTTATTGTCTAAATGTCCAAATATCTATTTACTAATTATACTTATTCCTCTTTTGATGATAAATTTTTATTCTTGGATAAGTGATATCATGCACCCAATTGTGTATTTATAGGCTCACATAAGAACCACGATATCGTGTATCCGATATCACTAGCTAGGCTGCGATATCGCTTACCTGATATCAAGGGTCCAATATTGAGGGTTTGACATCAGGACTCATTAGATATTAGGGGTTCAATAATAGGGGTCCGATATTAGCACCTGGTTAACAAGGGTCCGATATCAACACCTGGTTAACAAGGGTCCGATATCAGCACTTGACAAACCACGATTCATCATAACCCCATGACTGAATAACAACTTGTCCTTGAGTTAAACAAAATAAGAATGAGTCCAATTGATTACATAATGGATAGGTATGGGATTATTGACTAACTAGGAATTATTCATGCCACAGTGTGGAATTTAACAAAATAAAATTGGAACACAGACATAGAATTACAAAATTTTGTTGGAACTCATGTGGTTCCAGGTGGTAGTGGTTCCTCCATGGGTGCCTTTCCTTTGTCCTACGTGCCAGGCTTCTGAGATTGATACTATTGAAGAAGCACCTAATGTTTCTCCTCTTCTATCTAAGGATTATGAGCTGTCCATGCTGATGTTCCAATGTTTGATGGAGTCAGCACTTTCCATGGACACGACAACTGCGGGAACACTTGATTGGCCTTGACATGCCATGCCGCAAATAGCTGTCGTTCCTCTTCATAGGCTCAGGCCCTAACCTCTCCACCTTTTTCTTAGCTAGATTGTGTAGTGATAAGAGTTCCCTAATGGATGGTAAATGATTATGCCTCCTGCTCCATAGGTTCTACATGAGGTCCTTGGCTTCTGCCTCCCCCTAGGCATTTAGTTGCACCTTGAGAAGGTCCTCCTTATTGTCCTCTTTTAGGGGCCATCTATAATCACACAAAGATCAATTACTAGTAAGGTTATTACAAGAAGTTCAATTATTTCATACCTTACTTATTGCCTTTAGTAATTGTTGAATTCTTTGCTTAGTGTGATTTTAGAGTTAGAAATTTTTTCAAGGAAGTTACCCTAAAAGTTTAAAGTTGGACTTGATTTGTTTAGGTGACACATGAAAGGACACATAATGGTTTTGAGGAATTTTTGATAAAATGATGACAAAGGAAAGAATAGATTTGACAATGAAGTGCTCAGAGGGTATAAAATGATGTGGTGGTATGCAACAAGTACAAATTACAAAAGTCATGTAAGTGTGTCCTCCCCAAAGTAGGTTCCGGCCTATAATACCCTTGCGTAACGATACCTAAAAATGTCCGTAGGCACTAGAAGGGTTAAATGTAATTTATACCAATGCAACAAAACATAGACATGTTAGATACCATCATGATGAGGTATGAATTCTATGCCACACAAGACATAAGTCAAAAATTCTTGAACAACAAGATGGGATGAATTGTAGAAGGGATTGTAGAGATTGGGACATGATGTAACTGACCCAAGGCATAATGAATCTTGAGTGTAGGGCATGATTAATGTGTCATTAGCCCATTGCTCCAAAATCAAGACCAAGTACATTCTCCGATTAGTGACATCACATTGCTTCATTCAATGATGAACAAGCATAAGAGCATCATGATAGCAAGGTGTATGATCACTTGGCATTTTGTTCAAGAGAGGAGTGATTTGAAATTGCTTGCAGAACTTTGGTCTTGATCTTTTATTTTTCTTTTTGTGTGGTTGCTTTGACACACTCTTCTTGCTCTTTGTTTCTTTTTTGTTTTTTTGAATGCTTAATCTAGAGAAGCCGCCTGCCTTCAAGCATGGATGCATGTCTTTCCAATGGGACCCCCTAGAATAGCATTGGTTTTCTTAAGTGAGTGCCTTTATTACTCTTACTCCCATTTTTTGTTAGATCTATAAGGATCTTAGTACACCCAGGCTGCATGATAACTCCTACAGATGTCACCAAAGAGAATCCACACGTCCCCTTAATGTCACACCTTGGTCATTTCCTCTTGGTCCATCCTTCTTCACTCTGGGCATAATGAGCACAAAATTACTTTAAGTTTTAATGATGTCAAGAATATCATCGTACCGAGAGTAGAACCTCTTATTAATCGAATAGTTGGGTGGATGTGATGGGCTCGCTATCCAAGTAATTAGTAACTTGAGACTTGATATCATAGAACAACACCTCAACCAACGAGTCACATGAGTGTTTTATTCATAGATGAGATTACTCATAAAAAGATAAAAAGAAAAAATAATAAATAAAAAGATAAAAGAATGAATAAAAAGATAAAATAACAAATTGAAAGATGAAAAATTGGAAAACAAAAAGTTGTAAAATTAAAGAAAAGAAAAAACATTCATTAATTTTGTTTATTAGAATGGAGGATATCCCCCGTAACTAAACTTTTGATCATAGTGAGAATTAATAAATGGAAGGGTTGGATCCATGCATTTCAGAAATATTGGGACCTGGTCATATCCAAACCACTGGGTGTCTTTTGATGTTGTGGTTGGAATGTTCCCAAATTGGGGTGCACACACTGTATTAAAGTTGACATAGTGGGGCAAGTTAGAAGATGAGGTTAATTGATAAGGAGTTGACCCACTATGGCACCTGTGACCGTAAGATGGTATGCAAGGATTAGTATGTCTCCCTACATGGCTATATTCATTAGGCCCCATAGTTATTGAAGTTTTGATCAGTGGCCTTGATAAAGTAACACAAGGTGTTGGGTTTGAGGAGAAAGATGCACCACAGTGTTGGACTTGTGCTGGGTTGGAGGATGTAGTGGTTTCGGAATGATGCTGTCCCTTTCTACAGCCATATCTAAAGAAAGGACATTTTCGGTGTTATGGAGGACCTCCACTGCTGTTGATAGTAGTAGCACAAGTGACGTTTGTGGATTTGTGTTGTGGTGAAAAACCTTCTAGAGCAACTAGTGATGATGTAGAAGGAGGTGAAGGATGAGAATATTGAGGGTGAAAAGAAGTGTAAGGCATAGGAGTTGGTGATCTTGTTGGAAAGGATGCAGGCTGATAGTACTTACGAGAATAATAACAATGTGGTGAGATAGAAGATGTTGATCTAGATGGGGAAACAGGATGTTGAACCTGATAAGCACTTAGGTTCGGATGATATGAAGGGTATGACTAGTTCGAGGGTGGCCTCCCCCATGATTGGGATCTTTAGCACTATGATTGAACATAGTATTTTTGTACAAACTCTAGATGTAACATTCTTCTCCAATGCTCATGTAAATGTGACAAGATTGGGAATTGACCTTTGGGGTGATCGTATAGGCAAATGTTACATTGATACGTATGATTGACAATTAAGTTCTTATTCTCTTCTACACTTCTTTTTGATTATATAGCTTGTCCTGTTTCTTGGTTCGTCATGGCTCTACCTCCAATAATATTGGCGTATTCTCCAAATTTTTCATGTATCCACTCCATCATCTTATTGATTTTTTCCTCAATTTTGTCTAGTGCTTGTAATATTGGCAAAGATGGTTCCACCTCCTTGAGGTGAGTTGACTTTTCCTCTTCCTAATTATGGACCTTTGTTAGGTTGAGATATTGGTCTTGTTGAGATTTCTGAACATTCTCCCATTTAGTCAATTCTCCTTCTTTTGCTAGCTACTTAATAAGCTCTAGGAATTGATGGGTTCATAGTTCATATAGTTGACCTGGGGCATACATCCCTAAGGTTTCCTTAGTTTCATTACAGAGCCCATCTATAATATGGTACATTAACCTCTCCTCAGAGAACCCATGGCCTTGGAAGTTGTTTAACAATGCATATATCTTTCTAAGGCCATGTCCAAGGGTTCATGTTGTGCTTGTTTCCACTCTTGGATTTGTCTCCTCAAGGATGACACTCTTGCATAGGTTTGATATCTTTCGTTGGAGAGTTCTACCATTGTTGGCCAATGTCGAATTGATTTTGGTTTTAAAGACCTATACCATTCTTTTGCTTGGTCAACAAGTGTCATAGGAAAGAGCTTAAGTTTTTGCCATCCATTATCAATATTGTTCCATATATAGGCATCATGGAAGGCTTGTAAATGATGTTGCGGATCTAAATCATAGCCTCTTGAAAACTTGGGAAAGTTATTTAAATTAAGCCTAGGTAGATGGGTTTCCTTACGATGCTTGTAGGATATTTGAATAGCCTCTTGTATATGCATTAGGCTCTTAGTGGTCAATAGGGGTTTATCATCACTAAGTAGGTTATAAGTTTGTGAGTTGGGACGGTGTTGTCTTTATTCATGTTGGTGTTCTTGACTTTGCCCATGGGTTTGATTTTTATTTCTATGTCAACCCCTTGAGGAATATTAATTCATTCTTGGGGGTGTCCCATCTTCACTAGAGGTGTCTAAGTTGGATGAAAAAAGTCCTTGAGTATCATTGGGATGTTTATGAACATATGAAACTCTTGCATAAGATTGAGTACTCCAAACTCCTTCGTTAGTTCTCCAATGAATTACCTCGCTAAATGTTGCGTTATCATTGTGAAAGAGACATTGTTGTGAATTATGTGTGACTTAATTGAATTGAATTTATTTTCCTAAAAGATATATTGTTAATACCCTATTACAGCGATCTTGTATGATATAACTAATCTAGATAACTAGAACTGTCCCCAGCAATGGCGCTAATGATGAGTGGCAAGGTACCCCTACACTCAACCATATGAATACGAGCGTTCATGCATGATCCAGTCAAACTTCACAGATGGGCTAGTTGTGGTATCTAGATAGTTACTCTTTGATTGCAGTTCACTATCTTCCCACTTGGACTAGTATTTATGTTGTCACATATGGTTTAGTCTAGAGTGAGGTGTATGATGTGGTTCTAACTAGTGCTACTCCTAGAGGTAATGGAAATAACTTTGATTAACCTAAGAGGGAAAGGGTGAAGAGAGTCTAACTATGAGGAAATGGGATGAGAGAATCTAAGTTAGCCTAAGTGTGATGAGTATCCATTCCTTAATCATCCATACACATCTTGGACCTCATGTACCACTACCATTGGGATTACCAAGCGCATGTCCTAGGTATGCTACCGGGTTAGCAAGTAGTCACACTTAAATGCTCGTGATTAATTTGTACTTATTTTGCATTTACTTATAGGGATAAGAGATGAGTGTGGAGAAATATTAATTATGAAAGCAATAAATAACAATTAAAATTAAGTGAATGCTGCAATGATGAAGTAATCTCAATCTTTATTGGTGGTCATGTGCATGTCCAAGTACATCATACTAGAATAAAGGTTTCATACAATTACAATCATCACACTGTGGACATGCACTAGCAAAAGGGTTGAGAGGAAAAACTAACAAAAAGATCCTACTCTAACACTAACTTTCTATGACTTTCTCGTGTGGCCAATTGTGTATTTATAGGCTTACACAGGAAGCACGATATCGTGTATTTGATATTGCTAGCCAGATTGCCATATTGTGTACTCGATATTAGGGGTCCGATATTGGGACTCATCAGATATCAAGGATCTGATATCAACACCTGGTTAACAAGGGTCCGATATCAGCTCCTGACAAACCATGATTCATCAATAATGAAAACCCATGCACAAAGTACCACTAGTTAGAGAGATGGTTATGCAAGAGAAAATAGGAAGATAACACAACAAAAATGAAAAAGAGGAATAGAAAATGGTAAAAGCTATGTAAAAAAAGAAAGAAAAAAGAATAATAATTTGGGAAGTATAAAGAAACAAAAGCAAAATAACTAAATAACAGAGTAAGAGGAGTGATGAAAAGTGAAGGTGCCCATTAAGATATCGACTATGGAGGAGTCACTTCTTCGCTACCAATGTTATACTATAGTTCTAAAGTAGTGGCACTTTGATTTGATTGGTATGGTAATTATTGCCTATCCCTTAAACACTCTACTTATAGAAAGGGGTTCTTGTAGGATGCTTATAATTGTGAGCTTGGAGCATCACCCCAATTGTAAGGTTCTTGTGGGAGTGGAGCTTAGCTCATGATTGAAGGTTCTTGTAGGGTCATTTTTTATAATTTATAATTTTTATTTCTTACTTTCTTGTCTTTTCTTCTTTTTTTTCTTTTTTTTTTAATTTTCTCTTTTTTTTCTCAAAAAATTCAATATTTGACCAACTTCAACCATGAGGTTCTTGTGGGAGCCAATTTCATTGTGTAAGGGTTTCTCACATTGCTTAATATTGATAGATGCATTTTTTTTATCAGAGAAATTAGGTCCAATATAACACACCCTTTTCACCTTAGTGACTTATCCAATTAGGTATTTAACAGAAACCAAGCACTAATAAGCATTACCCTAAACTAAGCTATTTAACCACCTTAACTTATGAAACTTATACTTAAAGAATACTGTTAAAAAATAATAAAGTTTATTATGTGTAAGGCACTTATTAATCTAAGGCTCACCCTTAGTTTGATTTTAGGTTTAAACATGCTTATCTCAAGGTAGGAGGAGTTGTCCTTCTCCCTTGTATTCCAAACATGATGCTCTCGAATTCTTTATAGTTCCAACTAAAAATAAAATTTCCTATTGCCATCTACATTTTTCAAGGTAAAAGTTGTAGACTATAAATACTACTTTATAGTTTATTCTATAACATAAGAGTCTTGTTAAAGGTTATTTTTAAGAGCTAATATTTTTAATGGATTGTTGTTATGTAATTCATTAGTTATGGGATAAGTTGGGTTACCTAGCTCTACAGGTTCATCTTCTCTAGGTTTCTAAATGTGATATCAATGATATAACTTAAGTATTTTTTCATTGACTAAGAATGTAGTTGAGGAATCATCAATAGGTGATATGAGAACACTTCCATTATCATGGGGTTGGATAACTAAATAAGGATCTTCCCACCTAGTTGTTAACTTCCCTAAAAATTTACATAATCTCATATTGTAGAGAAGAACTTGATCACCTATGGAAAAGTGTTTTTTAAAGATATTCTTATTATGTAATGTCTTCATTTGTTTCTTTACAATTTTTTGTTTGTCAAGAGCATGTAGCTGTATTTTTTCAAGTTCATGAAGTTGGTTGATTCGAGCGAGCTAGTTCATGTCTTCATCGAAGTTAAGTTGTTGGGCTAACTGTAAAGATTGATATTTAAGTTCAAAAAGTAATAGACATAACTTACCAAAAAACCAATTGATAAAGTGAATATTCTAAACTTGGTTTATAGGTAATATGATAAGCCCAAAGTGCATCTTGCAATTTTTTAGACCAATCCTTTCCTTTAGTACATACAATTTTTGTTAATATATTTAAGATAATTATATTAGCATTCTCTAGTTGACCATTTGTTTTAGGATGATAAGTAGTAGCTAATTTATGTTGAATACCACAATATTTAATGAATTTTTCATGATTTTATTGAAAAAATGGGTTCCTTGATCACTAATGATTACCCATGGAGTTCCAAAATGTGTTAAAATATTTTCTCTAAGAAATGATACACCAAGCTTAACATCATTTGTTGAGGTAGCTTTCACTTTTACCCATTTTGTGACATAGTTGATGAGACATGAAATTGCTCATATTGCTAGCGGTTGCGTTAAGGCACCCACGATAAGGCATCCATGTTATATCATGGGTCGTGATATCGCGTATGCGATATATCATGGGCCGCGATATCGCGTACGTGATATCATGTAAGCGATATTGCGTCTTCCCCGCGATATCACGTACACGATATTGTAGTCAGCCACAATTTCTATAAATAAGAGGCGGCTCTCCCTCATTTGGATCCTAGTTTTAGAGTAGCAAAGCTCTAGCAGTTTGATCCCTCCAGAGTTAGATTTTTTCCCGTGTCTGCCTGCAGTGTGGTGAATGTAATTGTACGGTGTCTTTATTCGAGTGTGCTGTACTTGGACACACANAGGATCTACGCTTGGTAACCCAATGGCGTATTTGTGATGTGCACTTGGTAATCCGAGTGGCGTACTTGGACCTACGCTTGGTAGTCCCAATGGTAGTCATGCACGAAGTCCAAGATGTGTACGGTTGATCAAGGAATCAGTTGCTCATCACACTTAGGCTAGATTATATTTTCTTACCCTTTCCCTCCTAGCTTAGTTTAGTTAATATTATTTTCCACTGCCATCAGGAGTAGCGTTAGAATTAGAACATATCATACACCTCATCTAGACTAAACCATATGTGACATATGCAAAACTAGTCTAGGTGGGAAGACAGCGAATTGCGACCTAAGGCTAACTATCTAGGTGCCACAACTAGTCCATCTGCGGAGTTCGACCGGATCATGCGTGCGACGCTCGTTTCGTATGGTTGAGTGTAGGGGTACCTCGCCACTCATCAATAGTCAACATAAACCAAAATGTATTAAGATCCATTAGATGGTGGAAATGGTCCTAAGAAGTCTATACCTCACACATTAGATGGTTATATTATTAAAATTAGTTTTAAGGGCATTTCATTTCTTTTTGTTATTACTTCCAT
Source organism: Gnetum montanum (assembly GCA_015680685.1). Classification (NCBI taxonomy): domain Eukaryota; kingdom Viridiplantae; phylum Streptophyta; class Gnetopsida; order Gnetales; family Gnetaceae; genus Gnetum; species Gnetum montanum. The sequence continues at coordinate 289,448 of MNCI01003226.1, forward strand.
TTGTTGACATTTATCACATTCTTGCACATACTTATGTATATCTTTAAAAATTAAGGGCCAATAAAATCCACTTTTAAGGATTTTGATAGTGGTACATTTGCTATCAAAGTGGCCACCCCCTAAATCATCATGACACATTTGTAGAATTTCTTGTTGTTTATTTCTAGCCACACATCTTCTTGCTATGTTGTCCTTGTAGATGCAATAGAGATATTGATTACTCTATATGTATCTAGATATCGTGTGTAAGAAAGATTTCTTTTCTTCCTTAGGCTAATTGGTAGGGGTTTTCATAGTGGCTAGATAGTTAGCTATATCAGCAAACCAAGGATCCTTTCTTGTAGAAAAAAAGTTGTTCATCAAGAAATTCATCATGAAAGACTCCTTGTTTTTTATTCTTATCAATAGTTTCTAGCCTTCAAAGATTATCTACTATTACAATTTTCCTTCCTCTTTTATCTAAAATATCTAGGTCAAATTCTTGGAGTAATAAGCACCATCTCATTATTCTTGCATTTTCTATTTTTTGGGTAGCTAAGAATTTAATGGCTGAATGATTAGTACATACTCTAGTTCTATATTCTATTAAATAATGTCTAAATTTATCTAAAGAATATACAATAGCTAATAATTATTTTTCTATAGTTGTATAGTTTACTTAGGCTTAGTCTAAAATTTTGGATACATAATAAATCACTCGTAGTTTATGATCAATGTATTATTTTAAAACTACCCCTACTGCTGTATCACTAGCATTACATATTAGGTCAAATGGATAATCCCAATTAGGTGTATTTAATATAGGGGCTATGGTTAATAATTTTTTAATTCCAAGAATGCTTCTTGACAATCATTAGTCTAAAAAATTAAAACATATTTTTCTAAGAGCATGTATAATGGTTTAGCAATTTTTGAAAAGTCTATGATAAACCTTATATAATACCAAGCATGTATTAGAAAAGATTGAAGAGTCTTTAAATTAGTTGGAGCTGGAAGTGTAGATATGATTCTTATTTTCTTATCATCCATCCTTATCCCATCTTTAGAAATAACATGTCCTAGTACTATGCCACTCGTAACCATCAAGTGACTCTTTTTCCAGCTTAATTTTAAATTTTTATCGAGACATATATCTAAGACATGTTTGAGACATTGTAAAGTTTCTTCATAGATATTTCTATAGACTAAAAAATCATCCATAAAAACTTCAAGATAATCTTCTGACATATCAAAAAATATTGAAATCATGGCTCTTTGGAAAGTAGCTTCTACATTACGAAGGCCAAAATGTATATGTTTATAAGCAAAAGTTCCATAAAAACATGTAAAGGTTGTTTTATGTTGGTCTTCAGGGGCAACGACTACTTGATTGTAATCAGTAAATCCATCCAAAAAGTAATAATAATAATGTCCTTATAATTTTTCTAGAATTTGATCTATGTATGGTGATGAAGAATGGTCTTTCTTTGTATTTTGGTTTAACTTTCTATAATCTATAATGGGGCTTACTCATTCACTATCAACTATTGGATAAATTATTCCTTCTTTCCAAAGTTTTGAAATTTCATTATTAACAATTTGTTTTAAGGCTAGATTAATTCAACTTAGGGGAATTCTTACTAGTTTTACATTATCCTCTAGATAGATATGATGTTGGAAAATGTTAGATGGGATTTCTTGGTGAAGGTTCTCATAACTCCATGCAAATGCCTTAGATTTTCTACATAGAACTTCTAATAATTTTCTTTCTTGCTCATTAGTAAGTTGAAAATTTATTATTAATGGTTTATTATGATCTAGGAAAACATACTTAAGTGTACAAGGTAGTTCTCTAAGATACAAGGAATCTTTATTTCTTAGTTCAATTATTTTTCCAATATTCCCTGAACCCAAATTCAAAATCTAGTTAAAAAGATCTTATTGGTTTTTCGTTGAGGGATCTAAAGGTCCTTCATCAAAATTATTCAACACTAGGATTTTCCTATCTTGTGCCATTGCTAAAGTGGGTAAAGTGTAGAGCATTCTTGCTTCCTTCAAGTCTACATTTAAACAATCTTCTTTTACCTTATCATATATATTTAGGATAAAAGTAAGATTGACAAAGGAAAGTTGAAGTTGTCCAGATCTATAATTAATTACCACATCAACTGTTGCTAACCAAGGTTTATCTAATATAATAGGAAAATAATTAGGATCTTTTACTTCCAAAACAACAAAGTCAATTGGGTATTTTCCCTTTTCTACCTCAATTATCAAGTTTTCTACTATTCCTATGGGTTTTACATTTGAACCATTAGCCAATGATATTGTCATGTTTACTCCTTTGGTATCTTGTATATCAATTGACCTAGCCATTTTAGAGGCATGATATTAATGCTGGCTTTTAAATCCAATAAGGAATTTTTAATTACTTGGTCATTTATTTTGATTGGGATGGTAGGAAC
>MNCI01003234.1:1552-24387 GCA_015680685.1 Gnetum montanum
AAAATCACATACCTCAGACTTGCTTAACCATACACCGTGACACATACAAGCAAGCCTGGGAAGACAACGAACGATTAACCCCAAGTGTTTCTTGTGGCGTTAAGGCATTTAGTCTGCAGAGTTCGACCGGATCGCACGTGCACGCTCGTATTCGTATGGTGGAGTGTAGGGGTATCTCGCCACTCATCAGTTGTGATCTTATTGGTGCACTTAAAGAAGGGTGAAGGGGAAATTTTATTGGTGATGTAGCACTAGGGGCAAGAAACTACAGCAAAAATGATCACTGACCATATTGTTGAAACTCTTAATGCACCTATGACATTTGCACTAAACATCACTATGCTCAAAGATGTGCAAAAATCTGTAGGAACCATAAGCAACAAAATAAATATAGCATAGCATGAAGATCTACTGGATTGATTAGTAGGAACTGGGTAAATGCTTTTGGATGTCTTTAATCTCTTAGACAACATTACTACAACTCAGTCAAAGCTGCTTAAGGAAAGGGGTAAGAATATTATCTTGGAGGGGAAACTTAAAATAGCCAAGGAGCAGAACAAATGCTTGGCTATGGAAGTTGCCAAATTAAGAGCCCAGATTGCCAATCCCACATTTCTTAACCTGGCACTGACAAGAAATGAAGCTATGCAATAGCCTAAACCCTAAACTAAAATTGGTTAAGAGTATAATGGAAATGATGGTGTTGTACAGATCCTTGGCAGAGGCCACACGACACAAGATTCAGAAGGCCTTAGATCAAACTTGCTAGGAGAACATCCAATTGATTGCTAAGAACTATCACCTGTGAAATGTTGATGCACATAAGCAATAATTAACTGATTTCATCCATCAATAGCAAGAGTAACTGGCTAAAGCAAACATAGAATTAAAGAGATTGGTAGCAGAAAATAGAAATCTCTCCATAGAGGAGGTCCATTCCCTTCACCAGAAAACTATGATCGAGGTAGCTACCTAGAAATCATAGGCTCTCAAATTTGAGAGAGTCAAGGATCATTATAAAGAACAAGTCAATATACAAAAGGAAGTAAACAAAAAACACATTTAGTTGGTGAAGGTGAAAATGAATGAAGCCCTCTAGCAACTCTAGCAAGGTAGAGACGTTTGGCAACCCATCGTTGATGGGATAGATGCCTATAACAAGGCAAAAATAAATATAAAGGAGTTGCAAATCAAGGAGATGACAAAATATATGAAGCTCGCCAATCTTGGTTATGCAAACCAGGCCATGTTGACTAAAGGATAGTTGCAGTCAGAGCTTAAGAAATAGGTGGCTAGCCCGTACTTGTTGTACGAGGTTAAGTTGAAGCATCAAAAAGACACCAAACAAAAGCTTGCAGTGGCAAATGCTAAACTCAAATTTCTCAAGGCATGATTCATTGATCAATGATCAACTATCAAGAACCTAGCTAGAAGGATGAACAACTACTAAGAACTGTAGAACAAAATTAAGGCATTTGACATCGAACGCAAACAGTTCACTGCCTGGTTTGTCAATGTAAAGGAGATGTTCCCAATAATGTCTGGTCGGTTGGATGTCCCTATTCTAGCCCACATTGGTGATGCTATGTGGACTGTGAATGATCCCTGGAGCAAGGAGGAGAAGATGAAGGCATTACTAGATTACTTTTGCCTTCCACCGGAGGTTGCAGCTGCAGTAGAATAGCCATAGCCACCTCAGCTACCATATGTGCCTAGAGCCAACAAACCTTAGGAGCCTCCACTACCTGGGATTGTCTAATCTTCTCCACCAAATTCATGCCATCAGAGGATGTGCTGTCCAAAAATTTTTTGTAGCAATGTCATGGTGTTTAATTTTGTCTCATGAACACCACAATTTTTGTAATTTGTTGATTTGTACACTCAGGAACTCAATTTTGTTAAGTTAGTTTGTTTTGTTAAAAGTTAGTTAATAATCCCATACCTTCCTAATCTTGTAAAGGAACTTGAGGATCAGTTTTCATTCAATTGTGAGGGTATGATGAGCATCAAAGTGTCATGTCGATGGATCCTCGTTGACGTGGCCTCATCGACGGGCCCCCATTGATGAGGCCCCATTTATGTGATGTTGCCCCATCAATGGGGCAGCATTGATGTAGCATTTGCTATGTCTACAAGGCCCCATTGACATAGTACTATAGTAAAAACTATAAATATGAGCTCCCAATCATGTTTATGAGAAGAGAAGTCATAGTAGTAGCCAAACTCTTGCAGTTTTTATATCCAAAAGTTAGAATATTTTCCCAAGTGCCCGCAATAGGAGTAATTAAGTGTACAAATCTTTATTTGAGCATTGTTGTACTTGAACCACACCAGTGTGTACAAAAGTAAAGACAAGCTTCTTGATAAACCTTGCAGCATTCTAGATAGTTTAAATGTTTTATTCATGCATTTATTGTTTTCATTGAATATGCAATTAATTAAGCTAAATTAGGCTTTAAGAAATTAATTAATTAATTAAGCTAAATAGATTAAGTACATAAGTACAACTGCTTCGAGTGTAAACACGTATTTGCTTGGTAATCCCAACAACGTTATTTCTTGGTGCACTTAGTAGCGTAGCACTTGGTAACCTAGTAGTGGATACGTGAGTTCAGGACGTGTATGAAAAGTGGGACTAGATGCTTATGTTAGGACTAGTTAAAGGCTAGTTAAGTAGTTAAATTAAATTAGTCATTAAAATACTTCATCTCTCTATTTAAGTACCAAAGAACATAAAACATAAAATGATAAAAAACCATATGTGTCTATTACACTTAACCATACTTTTGTACATCACAAGTGTAATCGGGAAGACAACGAACAACCTGAGAGCAAGGTTCATTACCTAAAAGACTAGTGCACTAGAAACTATAGAGTCCATGAAATTTGATTGGATCACACTTGAATGCTTCGTGATTTGTATGGTTGGGCATAGGGGTACCTAACCACTCATCACTCAATGTCATGGGTTTGATTTTGGTGGGTAATGTTGAGTTATAAAGTTATATCCTAGGGTATACCTACGTTTTAATTATTTCAAGTTGTAACAAACACACTTGCTACATCTCCCCTCCCCCAACATATACATACACATGATCCTTCTAAACCTTTTTGGAACTTCAAGAACATCTTAGAACTTTCAAAACCTCACATGTTGTTACCATGTTGAAGTGAATCAATCACAAGGATAACATATATTCAACAATGAGGTGTTAACCTAGTGGTAAAACTCTTGATTTGAAAGCTCCAAGTCATAGGTTCAATTTTGGTGGGTAATGCTAAATTATATATCTACATTACAATTCTATCAAGGTTCTATCACCCATAATCCTCACACCCACAAATAATATACATTCCCCACTAGGATCGTTATTTAACATTATTATGACATCAACAAAGATTTACATTGTGATTTCATTCTTCAATAGAGTGAATCATAATCTATTCCATTATTTGAAACTCTTTATTTTCCATATATCAGTGGGTATTCTCATCTTCCATGGGCTTCCTTGTTCTAGTACAATCATCTTGTTTGATTTTGTGTGTCATCTTCATAACACATCTTGCCATCATCTTTCGCCCGTAGATGCCTTTCTCTTCCAAGCTCATTCAATTCCCATGTAACTTGGGTTTTAAGTCTCTTCACACAAATGATGTTCTATGTGTTCTCTCACACACAAAGTACTCCTTTTCTTTACTCCATATTGGGTGTACTCAAGTATGCACCACTTTTCTTACATATATACGTTCTTACTTTGCACATACTTCTTGAATTAACATAGTTTTGGGTCCTTTATTGGTCTCAAATAGTTGCAACCACTTGATTTCTATGGATGTATTCGTTTGTTTTAATTACCTACATGGAAATACTAATCTTAAGATTGATTTTAAAATATTTTAGTGTGTAAAGTTTAACAAGCAACTCTCTTATTAGGGGAAGTTTGGAAGTAACCTTTGTTAGATAAGAAGATTAAGTTAAGTCATCATAATGGTTTAGTCATATATTAAGAAGATTAGAAAATGCATTTGTTATAATAGGTTGCTCAAAAAGGTAAATCTAAATATATATAGTTTGCAAGGTTAAGGAAAACTATCCAAAGTTTGGGTATTAATGTTTATTTAGCTTTTGGTATAGAAAAGACTTCATATAGCCAACTTAGGTATAAAACTAGAATAATGATAATGATTATTTTGCTGAAGAATACAATCAATATCCATCCTAAAATTTTCATCTAAATTTTCTATTTTAATTTTATATCATGAATTAACACATGACCATTGCTAAATTGGAAACTTAAGTTGTTTCTTAAAAAATAATCAAATATCTATGTCAAACACTTATAGTGCATGAATTTTAATTCTCATTTAAATAATAACCTTAAAAACTTATAGTGTATGAATTTCATTTCTTATTTAAATAATAACAATAATTTTTTAGGAAATTTTATTGCATCTCTAGACCCTCTAGATTTATTAGATAGTAGAAATATACATGTTATGAGTTTTGAAAGCATCATTAAGAAAATTACTAAGTGTTTTTAGTAATCTTTGGAACAAATTAACCAAGTTTGCAACTATGAAATTCCATCCATGTCTAATGTGCTCAAATGTAGGACATTGCAAAAACATGTGGGATTTATCTTCAATGCTATTTGTATTGCATAGTTGGCATGTTCGTTCTTCATGAGGAATTTTGTGCCATCTACTTATTTCAACTTTGATCATGAAATCCTATTCATGCTCTGCTAATTATGCATTGTAACTAATGAGGAACAACAATAGATAAATACTTTGCCTTTGAATTAAGGCCTCCCCTAATATTATTCCAATACAAGTATATTTTGTGTTCTACATTTTCCTAATGTTTTTGATATATTACTTATTTTACCAAATTGTAAACTTGGTTAGCATTAAAATAAAGAATGTACTTTTGAATATTCCATTTATTAAGATATAGAACAAAATCACGTAGCCATAATGTATCATGGGTTTCCATCATCATTTTAAAAAATATTTATCAAATGAAGATTTAAAAAGATTATAAAGGTAGGTGACAAATAGCTTCAGCCTCAACAACATCATCGGTGCTTTAAGATGCATAAGATCATATTATGTTTGTCTCTTTACTTTAAATTCATCAAGGAAAAAAGTTTTTGAATTTCTTTCATTTGTTTCCAATATTTATTTGATATGGCAACACCTATATAGTATACTCATAAAGTATAGTAGGTTGAACAATGACATCATGAAATTGTTTTCAGATATCTAAGTCTAAAATATATTCCTTCTTATATTTGCTTTTCAAAGCAAATAAGAATTTCCTAGCACTTGCAACTCTTTAAAAATTTCATGCCACTTACAACTCCTTGAGTAATGCATTACAACTCCTTGAGTAATGCATTGATCCTCTTTGTAATGCATTACAACTCCTTGAGTAATGCATTGATCTTCTTTGTAATTGCATGAGCATTGTAGACACCCAATACATTTGGGGAGTAATGCATTGATCCTCTTTGTAATTGCATGAGCATTGTAGACACCCAATACATTTGGGGAAGGAAATTATGTCCACCGATAACAAGAAAACTCATTACCTTACCCTCCAAGATTTTCCCGAGAAGAGCGTAGATACAAATCTATTCATTTGATTCACTGAAGCATACGAGGTGCGAATATACCCTTTGGTTCGTCACCACCGTGACTGATGCTAAAGGTATTAGTCTCGTGCAGAAGTGCCTACCAGTGGGCACCAACAAATGCGCTAGTGTGCTCTTTTTACCAATTCTCTCTTTATACACAACAAAAAAAAACTATATTGTAGTATGTATGGGGATTAGATCCGTATACTAATGATACATTTTACGACTATAGGAAATACAAGTATGGTTCGGTAAAAGGGCTTCTATGACATCCATCCAGATTACTGCGAAAATTTCAAGCTGAGGCCAATGCAGGGGCAGGAGTTTCTTTTCTGTCATAAGTTGGGATTTCGGTGTACTCAGAAAGCATGGCCCTGAATTCGTCTCCTGATATTGTTTCCTTTTCCAACAACACTTCTACAATTCTGTCCATAGCTTCCCTGTTATTTCTAATGTGGGTTTTAGCAATCTCATATGCCTTTTCTGTAATTGCCTTCACAGCGTTGTCAATGTCTTCCAACAATTTCTCAGACATGGAGTTCCTGGCCATCATCCTGAGCACAACATCACCGCTCATTACCTGGGACTCCATCAGAGCCCAGGGTCCAATTTCGGACATTCCAAATGTTGTAACCATCTGCAAATTGATATTTTGTCAGATTAACAAAATCAGAAAGTTTTGTAAGAATAACAAGCAGAAAATCTAAGCAAGCCTGTGGATTATGTCATTAGAAACTTTAGGTACATTGAATCTAGGACAAGAACTCTGTCAACTGTTTGTGTAGGGAAGAAAAGCAAAAATGATGATACCATGAAAGAGACAGCTAAGTCTTTGGCTATGAAATATATATTGTTGTATATTATTTTTCTTCTTGACTTGTTCTCAAGTAGGAGAAATTTGAGGAAAAATCCTTGTTAAGGGCATGCATTTGTGGAGACAAAAATAAACATTGGCTTATACCTTTGTGCTTGGTTTGACAAAATTGTTAAATGATAAAATTGTGTTTAGTGGTTATAAGGTTATACCTGTCTTGCTATCTGAGTGACCTGCTGTAAATCACCAGCAGCACCTGATGTAACTTCAGGCTCACCAAAGATAATTTCTTCAGCAGCCCTGCCACCAAGAGCACCTACAATTCTTGCAAAAATCTGCTTCTTGGAAATCAGGCTTGGATCCTGACCTGGTATGAACCATGTGAGTCCACGAGCCTGCCCTCTTGGAACAAGAGTAACTTTCTGAACAGGGTCATGTCCAGGAGTCAAGGTGCTGCCAAAATCCATTTAAATATCCATAAGTTGCAGAACCATAGGTTAACATGGTCCAAATGGAATGTTAAAACTATGAAACAATCCTGCTTGCTCTTGCTTTAGGGACTTTACTTACGCACAAACCGCATGCCCAACTTCATGGTATGCCACCAAGCTTTTGCTTTTCCCATCTGTCATGGCTGTGCCTTCCATCCCGGCCACAATTCTGTCAATGGAATCATCGATTTCTTTGGAGGATATGGACTGCCTTGCTCTCCTTCCTGCCAGAATTGCTGCTTCATTCAAAAGGTTTGCAAGGTCTGCACCACTGAAACCAGGTGTTCTCATGGCCACCACATCCAGGGAAACATCTTTGTCAAGTTTCTTGTTGCTGGCATGCACTTTCAGAATGGCTTTGCGCCCATTTACATCAGGGACATCGACAGTTACCTGAGACAGTCAGCCCAAGCGACTAAGTTCCCGGAGCAGTTAACAGAAGTTTAAACAGTGCTAGAATTTATTAACCCATGAAACTTTAGCGCATGCTAGAATGGTCAATAAATATTTGAGCATTTTAATTTATTTGGGAAAGTTTGCCTTTTTAGTTAACGTTGTATTCAAGTGGAGGGAAAAATGTTATTTAGACATTTTAGCTAAACAGTGCTATTTAGACATCAAATTGCTATTTCATTCCATTCAAACCAAAGCAAACAGATAAAAAAAAATTATAAGCTAAAATAATATAAAGAACATGAATAAGATACCCGTGGATACAAAACCAAAATCAACAACTGGATAAATAGGGCATAGCTTTAGTTGGACAGCAGTACGAAAGATCAAGGGACATCATTATGGCTGCAAATGGAATTATCCTCGACAGCCTGATTAACAACTATCTAAGCACAGAAGCAGCAAAAGGATGAATTGTAGAACAAGTGTGGCCTTGCAAAAATGAATGATGAAATAGGATGCAGAAAGCTGAACCAAACGATGAGACAGTGAAAATCCATAGGAACTTTTTTTAACCAAAAGAAAAACAATCATAAGAATGCTCAACTGTTAAAATAACATTAAATTTCTGTTTGCTGAATTGTTCATGCTGAGTCTAGGAGGTTCTGGCTTAGCTTACCTGTCTGTCAAACCTTCCAGGCCGAAGCAAAGCAGCATCCAAAACATCGACTCTGTTGGTAGCAGCAACCACAATGACTCCAGTGTTGCCCTCAAATCCATCCATCTCAGTGAGCAGCTGATTCAACGTTTGTTCTCTTTCATCATTTCCTCCTCCAATTCCAGTACCCCTCTGTCTCCCAACCGCATCAAGCTCATCAATAAAGATAATACACGGGGCGTTCTCCTTGGCTCTCTTGAACAAATCTCTAACCCTTGAAGCCCCAATACCCACAAACATCTCTATGAACTCAGATCCAGAAATGGAGAAAAATGGCACACCTGCCTCACCAGCAATGGCCTTTGCCAGCAAAGTTTTCCCTGTTCCAGGAGGCCCAACCAGCAGAACCCCCTTGGGAATCCTAGCCCCCACTACAGTGAACTTCTCTGGCTTCTTCAGAAACTCCACAATTTCCTTGAAATCCTGCTTTGCCTCATCAACCCCTGCAACATCATCGAATGTGATGCCTGTGTTGGGCTCCATTTCGAACTTGGCTCTGGATTTGCCAATACCCAGAGGAAAACCGGGGCCGCCCGGCCCGCCCATGCCCTGACCCCTTCTTGAGAAAAGCAAGAGAGTCCCAATCAAAATCAGAGGAAACGCCAGATTACCCAGCAAATTGAACAGGAAATCTCCGGAATTCTCCTGCAATGGATGCACGGCGAAATCCACGTTCTTATCCTTGAATTTGCGGAGCAGTTCCTGGCTTGTTCCAGGTAGCTGCACCCTGACTCGCTGAATTCTGTTGCCAAGCTCGGGCGACACAACTTCCACTATTGCAACAGTGCCTGCCTCAAACAGGTCCACTTGGTTTACTCTATCTTCATCCAAGTACTGCAGAAACCTTGAGTAGGACATTCTGGAAGATGCTGGGTTTTGAGGAGCAGACTGAGAATCGTCTGCTCTTGCCGCCTTCCCTGCAAACGCCAGTCCTAATCCTAAAGAAGAACCCATGATCTTTCTCAGTAATTTTCTCTTACCGAAATCGATTTCCCTGTTTCTGTTTTCTTTCCTTTCTCGTTCTTCGCCATAATTCGCACAAACGCACATATGACTTCTCCTCGGAGTTGAGAAGAAATTCAGGGCAACCATTCTGCCCGGTGGCAAGCCCATTTGGGAAGCCGCGACAAACATGGCCATCACCATTTTCTAAACTTCACCAGTGGCAGATACAAGGAAACTAAAACCAGGGATATCAGACAGGAAGACGAAATTCTGGATTACGGAACGGTACACATAGAAACAGCAAGTCCTGTGAAATCGTCTGCTGCGTTTCCAGAAACAATGTTTCACACGCTTTGAGTTCGTAATTTGTATACAAGAACGAGCACGACTGGCAAAAGTGTATTTAATGTTTGATCGAGGAATGGACGCAGTGGACGCAGATTGGGAGACGTTGAGTATGTTTGTCAGTTTGCAGGACTCGAGCAAGTCCATGGCGTCGTTGGTTTGCAGGAGACGGCAGAGATTGTGGAGGAGAATGCAGATAAAAGCAGAGCCTTTGAAACAGATTTGTGGAGAGGCTTTGGCCAGTTGTGAGAAGCATTTTTGGATTCTGTGTCGCCATGGTTGGCTCTCTGAACACCGTGTAATCCCATATCAGTAAGATCTATTATTATTAAGCGGATATCTCTTACACGGTTCCTAAAGTACAAGAAGTATAATTGAAGCAAGGTGGGCTCGTTATCTATTTATGCAGGATTATCCGGTATATTCTTGAGCTTTCCATTCCGTTATCACCAAGCTTTGTAGGATGGACCGTGGCATCTGGTAGGAGCACAAAATCCTGACGCGTTTCAGGGTGGAGGCTATGGACAGGGAAGGTAAATACGATGTCTCAGACTTACCCGAAATAACAAAATATCCTCACCCATTTCGGAGCAAAGATTTATGTTGAAACTCAAAATAAGTGAAATTGTGAGAGATGTCTCAAAGTGGTGGTTCTCTTGGGCTCTCCCCATGGTTTGGGGTCCATGGAACACTTTGAGGCATCCTCGGGTGACTCAAGTGTTACAAAACCCACCCCAGCTTGGTGTTACCAAGTTAGCAACAGGACACCTTCTTGTTGCAACTCTCTTCTAAGTCCTCTTTATTCCCCCTCTTCGTGGAGAACTACATGGCCCTAATTCTACGGTGGTCGTAAATATGTAGGCAACCAAGACTAGATAGTTTTGGTGCAGTGCCAAGCCACACCTTGTACTAGATCGTGAGGGATCTAGGGGTGAGGCACCTTCCCTTGTAGGTGCATCGTTTCCCCTCCCACCGATGTTGTCTACAAGGTTGTGTGTGTGTGCTTGTTTGCATGGTCCTCGTGTTGGAGTTGGTTACCCTTCGTGATGAGTTGCTTGCTTACTTGAGGCGTATTCCCTAGGTCTTCCGCCCCAAATCCATTGGATCTTAGTGAATTCCTTGGGGTGCTAGACAACGTTGGTGCAATGTTGTTACAGATGGTATCAGAGCGTTTTTTAAATTGTGTTGTGATATGGTTGTGCTCTTTGGTTGTGTTACTCCATTCAGCTTGTTCAATTAATGGTCCCTTTGGATTGATACCTAGGTGATCTAGGATCATATCCTTATGTATTTTGGAAGAGTTGCCTAATGGTAATGTTTTACGCTCTTCATGAGGGGACAGATGTTAAATTGTGAGCAACTGATCTATGTTGCTCTTCTTGAGAATGTAAACAATTGTGTTGTGGTGATGTCCTTCACTTGTTTACTTGTGGTTGGACTTGTTGTGATTGTATGTGATATGGTCAAGAGGAGTTCTATTGGCAACTCTAGAATTTTGTTGCTCAAGGATCTCTCATCTCAGGTCTCCAGTGATTCATCTGGGATGATACAGACTAAGTCTCCACTTCGATTTCCACCTAGATGACATGTTTCAAGATGGAATTTGTTGAATTGTGCAGGATAGGATATCCTTGCACTCCCACTCACCCTAGACACAGTGAGTATGGGAAAATACAAATTGGGACAAGATGGTTCCCAGGTACCTCAGGATGGATGTCCTTCGGACATGTGCTCTTGGTGAGCCTTGTTCTGGGTGGATTAAGACCATTGCCGGTAGATTTCGTACGCTCATGTTTGTGATTGTATGTTTGTCTATTTGTGTATGCATGTCTTCTTGGTTGCGCTTTCAAATTTTGCATGGGTGTTATCTTCATCGTATCTATCGCTCGTAACGCAAGGCTTGGTGTTCTACGTGGTATGATGACTTATCATTGGGAACATTGAGGATGCATTTTGAGGCTGTTTGTGCCATCCCAAAGCCAAATGCTTGTTGTTTGTTTGAAAACTTCTTGCGTGTTAGGCATGATTGCCCTTGTTGTTGATCTTTGTGAGTTGTGCTCCCTTATTTGAGTTGGTTGTGTTGCCCTTGGGTTTGTGGCATCACTCTTTTGATTGGTGACATTTCTTGGTCACCTTGATTTGAAGACTACTGGTGTGGGTCATTCTATTGTTGGTTCTTGTTGAGACTGCACCTCTTTGATGAGAGTCTTCTTATGGACGCATCCTCTGTGATGTTGCTCGTCGTTGAGAGAATTGGTTTTTATGTAGACTTCTTGTTGGATAGACCTTGGTCTTCCACCTTATTTTTGGATTGAGATGACGATTCTTTATTGCCCATGACTCATACAATTGTGTTGAGATTTTGATCCTGGTTAAAACCAATGTTAGTTGCTGGGAATGATTGTTGTGTATGAATCTTGGAATTCTGAGAGTGTGCTATCTCTCTCTTGGTGTGTCTTATGATGAAATCATTTGTTCGAGTGGGGATCTAATTCATCCATCAATGTTTTGCATGATTGATCTCTATGCATGTTGCTAAGGTCTTGATTTTTATGATGTGCAAGAGTGATATGACTTTGTTATATGATCATGCTTGATGGTTGTGTATGAGGCTGATGTGCTGATCATGTTCCTGCTAACTTCTATGTTTCTGAGCTTTTGTCTTAGTGTTTGTAGGTAACACAGGTACACAGATGCAGCCAGTGGTGACCTCAGTTGATTTTGTGAGTACTATGTCTATGGGGAAGATATGTGCTCTTGAGACCTTCATGAATTGATTATTTGGTCTCAGAATCCCAACATTGGGTTGCGAATTTATCAGTACCTTGGCTGTGATGGATCAGCAGGTACATTATGATTTGTTTGCCTCTCTGTGCTGGGGGAGCACTAACAGAGGATGGTGATCTGTCCTAGACCCTACAGATATTGGGCTAGCAGATGGCATGAAATGGTATGCTTGGTCATGCCGGATACTAATGGCCTAGGAGTGGGCAATGCATTGAGGTCCCACTATGGTAGGATGGTGGATACTCAGTTGGCGTGTTTCATTATTCAATCATTGCATTCGTGTCTCGAATTGTTTTCGTTCGATGGTACTCGTGCAGTGGGTTCAGTGTAACGGTTAATCATGTACCTTAATCATGTACCTTTTGAGATAGTGGTGCAATGATATATGATTGTTTATGCTTCATGACAGAGATAGGTTTTTCTCAAAATAGCATGGTCCTTTCATGGTATGCTCTTGGTAGCCTAAATCGCTCAGCCTAGGCTTGGGTAGCATTCCCAAATACCATGTATGTTCCTATATAAATGTATTCCTATCCTCAGGTGTGTGAAATGTATCCTTGTGATATTCTCAATTCGATTGTATGCACTCAAAAGTGCTGGATGTATTGCCTATGTGACTCAGTTGTCTCCTGGTTGTAGGCCTATGCCACACTCTGTGACAGGGCCAAGCTTGATGTATGGTGTTTTCCTAGCGCTTGTCTTGAAGTGCCCTTGCTATATGTTGTAAATGGCCCTTGTGCCTTGATGTATAATTTTGCTAAAAACCTCATGGGAAATTCTTTAGTTGTGATACGGTATTGTAATGAATGTACCAGGGCATGTCCTTGCCCATTGTGCTCTTGAACTGGTGCCATGTGTTCTTGGTGATGTTGGCATGCTTGGATGGGGTGTGCTTTGGTGAACGTCCTTGAGACAGGATAAATCTTGGGAACACTTTCTCTTGTGTTCTTGGACTAGTAAAGATCTTGTCCACAGATGATCAATGGTGACTGAAATTCAAATCAATGTGATGTCTAGCGGTGGATTTGAGTTGAGCTCTAGGTATTGGCTCCTAGACTCACTCTTCCATGATGGGTGTGATTGCGGAGCAGCTTTGCAAACGTTGGGATGGTGGTCCATCCTTGAATAAATGCCGTTATGAATACAGAAATTGTGATTTCAATTGGTGGCCTTGCTTGGTGGGCTTGAATGTGCTCAAAACACTTGAGCCTATGCTCTCATGATTGGGGGCTTCTAATGATTTGTGTAGGTTGGTGGGCTCTCGTGACTGATTGCTTTTGGTGCTTTGGAGGGCTGTGAAGCGCTCTCATGGTTTGGGACTTATTGGTGCTTTTGTGGTCTATGGTGTGATTCCATGATAGGGAACTCATTGGGCCTAATAGGCTATGGTGTCTTGCTGAATTTTCCTGTGTACTCTATCCCCTATGTACATTGATGTATCACATAGTCCCTTCCTAATGTATTGTCCCATGTCTCTGGTGTAATGTTAATTCATGTTGGTGTTCTCACCTCCTTGGTGGGATAGCAGAGTTAAGCATGATATTACTTGGTGATTCTTTAATTCTATGAGGGGTCTTTCTCCATTCTGATGGATGCCCTCTTCAACTCCTAAAATAATAAGGCAAGTAGTATTGAGACGGTTGTCTCCTATTTGGGACCTTGAAGCAGTTGATGTTTGGGACTTATTCCTAGCAATGGTCCCATGTTCGTGAACTTGTGGGGCTTGTTCTCAGAGACAGAATGTTGTTACCCTGGTAAAATTCATTAAACCTCCTTTGTGAGTTCGTGTTGTTGATGTAAATTAAAGATACATATCGCTCTTCTAGTAAGCAAGGCATGATCTTATGTACTCTCTCAATTTTTGGGGCTTCAGAGGAACTTCCTTGTTGGGGTTCTCTGGTAGACCATCCTTATTGTAAACCCTTCGGGGATGAATCGTGTAGTGTTTTGAGTTATAACTGATGTTGGTGAAGCCCATTCCATGTAAAACTATCTTGAGGACCCAGTCCTCCTATGGGAAAAATGTTATTGTTTACTTGTGTCTATCATTTGGGTGAATGATAATAGGTAGTGGTGCAGCCTTGTCCACCACAATTGATGTAAACGAGTTTGACTGGGATGTATGAAACAAAAACCCAAGATCTCCCAAGATGAAACAAAAATTCCTCTTGATAAAATTTCAAAGGGATGAACTGCTTGGAGTCTTGAGTTGTCTTCAAGTGGAAAATTGAATTTGGGTAAGACTTGTGAACCCATGTCTTCCCTCAGCTAGTGATAGTTCGATGATATGGTTTTGTTGGCTATATTGACTACTTGGGCATGTATTATGGGTAAGGTGTAGTTGGGCTACTATACTTACCTATGGAAGAAACCTCCCAAAGAGGATCCTTCTTGCAAGTGTAAAATCTAATGAAAGGTGTTGATCATGAGACTGGTATTTGTTCTTGATATAGTGGGGAAATTCAAATTCTGGGAACCTCAATGTTCCTAGGAGAATTCATGATTTGGTTGCTCTTAGAGGTAACTCTATATTCTTTCCTGGACCTAGTGTTCAAAAAATGGTGCTTGTCCCATAACTTGGAGTGGGAAGGATAGCTTGTACGTTGCAAGTGCAGTTGATCCTTCTCCATGAATGGGATATTATGGCATCATTCGATGATGTGCTTACAGTTGACATGAGGCAAGTGTATGGAGGATTGTCATGGGGTTGGCTGTCTAATAGACCCTCCAATTGTTCTAACATTCGAGTAGCCATTCTCGATGTTGGACAATCACAAGAGGTGTTGATGATAGTTGGGGCTTGTTGTATGTTAGCCTCTTGGAGAAGTTTCCAAAAAAAATTTTGGATCTTCTCTCTCGTTGTGGCTATGGAATACTATTGAATGATGAATTGAGGTATGCGATGCTGGTGTCTGTGGTCGGCAAGGTCAAGCTCAAAAGATTTGCCCCTGTACCTTGTTTGTAAAGGAGAACATGCTTGACTCCCTTCATACCAGCTTGAACAAACATGATGAGAAAAAGAGAATGCACATGTTTCTGATGCACATGGAATCAATGCTTAGATGGTTGCACTAGTGAAACCCCATGGGTCTAGATGTGAGTAGCAGAACATGGAGTTTTGGCAAGCATGAGTTTCTTGCGGAGACATGGCTCTTCGGAGCATCTCCTCCCTCTTAGTGTGATGTTCCCAAGTCCCTCACCATGGGTAGTGGCCATGGTGAGCCCTCAAAAAAAAAGAAAAAAAATCAAATCAATGGGTGCTAAGATGCCATTCACAAAGGAACTCGGTGGGACTTGCAAAAGAGGAGCTGTCTTCTAGCATAAGTATGGGTTTACGCAAGAAGATATGTCTCTAGACCCTCATAAGGGATGGATCTAGGGGATTCCTTAGAGACGTTGGCCCTTTGGGTTGGACTCTCCCACTTGTATAGAGAAGGGAGGTCTTTAGGCTTCCTCTAATTACCCTTACGTTTCATGCAAGGCATTGGATGGAAGGAAGTATTAGGTGTTGGGGTTGGTAACTTCCTTCAAGCCCGACATCAAAGGATTTGATAGATCCCTGAATTTAATGGAGTTCTGAACCTATACGGAAGTGTACTCTTGAAGCTATCCTAGGCTCTGCTCCGAGGATGTCACTTCTTTGTGCAAGGGAGGATTGTGACAGATGTCCCAGAGTGATGGTTCTCTTGGGCTCTCCCCATGGTTCGAGGTCTATGGAACACTTTGAGACATCCTCAGGTGACTCAAGTGTTACAAAACCCACCCCTGCTTGGTAGTACCAAGCTAGCAACAAGACACCTTCCTGTTGCAACTCTCTTCTAAGTCCTCTTCATTCCCCCTCTTCATGGAGAACTACATGGCCCTGATTCTACGATGGTTGTAGATATGTAGGTAGCCAAGACTATATAGTTTTGGTGTGATGCCAAGCCACACCTTGTACCAGATCATGAGGGATCTAGTGGTGAGGCACCTTCCCTTGTAGGTGCATCGTTTCCCCTCCCACCAATGTTGTCTACAAGGTTGTGTGTGTGTGTGCTTGTTTGCATGGTCCTCGTGTTGGAGTTGGTTAACCTCCGTGAGGTGCGTTCCCATATATGGTAAGAAGTTGTGATTTTGCTTGCACTCACTCTTAAGTTGCTTGCTTGCTTGAGGCATATTCCCCAGGTCTTCCGCCCCAGATCCATTGGATCTTAGTGAATTCCTTGGGGTGCTGGACAACGTTGACGTAACTTTGTTACAGAAATATAGGTATAATTTAAGATTTTTAGAACTTTATAAGTTAATATTACTTGGTAGAATTAAACTTGTAGCTTAGGGTTACTAGGCCCAAACCCATACCATTAAGCTAACACCTCATTGTTTCATTTAATACAATATTACAATAGCTTAAAAGTGCTTCATGTGCACATAAGATGCATTTCATATAACATTAAACTCTATCAATTGACCAAGATGATTTTAAAGAAGATAATGTTAACCAAGCCCAACTACTAGACAAGGAAACAAGATATCTAAGAACGAAATCACTCATCCATCCTTTGTTTCTCTATCCTTTTCCCAATTTAATTTTACCCTCTCGGTTAGCACCTTGTTTTTTACGTAGATATGGATGGAGAGGCTGCTTATGCTATCTTGAATTAATTTGAGATCAAAATAGGGTCATTGTCTTAACCTATCCTATAAGTGACACTAAAACTATAGAAAGTAACATTGTCACATGTGACACGACATGACGTAGTAATACAACTACTTGTGTATGCATGTGTTGTAGGTGATTTGGCCACTGAGACTTAAGTTTCCGAACAACAGGGAATGTTGATGTTGCCATGGAGCATGCAAGTGATTTGATGGATGTAGGTATTGGTGCTCCAGATTTCTTGAAGTTCAAAAATGTGCTCTAAATCTCAATAAATTGATTTGAAATTGATGTTTTGGACTTGTATTTATAGGGTTAGAATTTTCAAACTTAATCATAAAGTTAGGTATAGTTAACTTAGAGTTCATTTTGGAAACTCAAAATGCATGTTAAGCTAGGTGATGTTAATGCTAGCATGAGCATCACCCATGTTAGCATTTGCACATGTACTTTCTTCTGAATTGACATTCTAGTGTCTTAGGAGCTATTGTTTTTTCTTGAATTAATGTTGAATAAGTTGTGATAATGTCAAATGAATGTCAAGGATCTCACAAGGTTGAAAAGGCCAGCTTGTAATGCATGTTAAAAATTTGACTAAGGTGCTACCTAGTCACATCTAGAAAAACTTTCATGTTTCATGTGTTCTCTCATGTCTCTCGAAGCTTGTCAAAACTACCAAAGTTAATGCCTATCAACTCAGGACTAATGTAAACTTGTTGTTGGAGGCTCAGAGGAGTCAAAATTGTGGACAAAAGATAAGTTTGTGATGTATGTTGAAAATTTGACTAAGGTAGATGATATTGATATTGGCATCAGTGTTACTTGGCCAACTTTATAAAAATATACTATCTCATATCTTTTAAAGCTTACAAAAATTAATCAAATTTGATCTGTCACCTTAGGACTCATGTAAACTACTCACCAAAAGTTCAATGAAGCTGAAACAGTAGCTAAGAGATAGGTTCGGGCAAGGTGATGCAGGGCTAACTAAGGTAGGTGACATTGATGCTGGCATCACCATTTCCTAAATTACTAGGATGATACTTAGATTTTTCAAGTTTCTGATTCTACTAGAAGTCACCAAAATTGATTCTTATATGATGGACTGTGATATGGAATGTCTCATGGGGGCTTTTGGGAGCCTAAAATACAACTTATGATTATGATTTTGGGCATTTTGATAATCCAAATGGATGTAACAATGTTGAAACCACACTTGTCTTAGTTACTAGGAAGCCAAAAAAAGTGGGTAGAACAAGTAGTAAACTTAAATATCAATAAAATACATAGATCACTAAGAATTATAGATTTCAAATTGAATGCATAGATCATAAAAATATAGTTATGCTTAAATGTAACATTTTGTAACTTAATCACAAAATACCATATTCACATGTGTAAATACTTACTACATCCAAATCAATAAAAGAGGCTTTATGGCTTATTTCTACTTGATAATCAAATTGAAAAAAATCCCCATGGCAAAAACTCATACTAATAGGAAACCATGCCAAACCCTCACTTGCATAACAATAGAGTTGAATAAGAAAGAAGAGAAGACAAGGAAAGTGGAAGAGGGAAAGAACATAATGATGATCTATTATAGTATTAAATGTGATGAAGGTTGAAACTGCATCAACTTCTTCCATTCATTCATTTGGAAAAGTCTCATATTCTAAGTTTTTTTGAATGTCAATGGATAAAATGACAAGCAATACTAGGGGCCTAGATTTAATGGTTATGAATTGATTATATGTTAACATATAGTTAATCTACTACATTTTCAATGGCCCAAACACATTTCTTACTCACTCTCATACATACATACATACTCTTCTTAAAAGGCACCTACAAGGATCCTAAGGGTACTACCTTTAGATAACTTATGAATCATGAAGCCTATTTAAAATTTGATCACATTGTGTAAACCAAATCAAAAATTCAATCACATGAACTATGACAAGTGCAAATAAATATATGCCATCACTATTAAACATCCATCAACTAAAAATAATAGTTCATACTAAACATATCATCATCATTCATAAATCAAACCTATTGTTGTACCCCATGTGTGACAACTATTACAAGATCATCGTACCTATCTACAAAGCCCAATAAGTTGTGGAAACATATGAATATTAAAAATCATAAAATATAATTTACAACATCATATTTCATTGAAATAAATACCATATAACTATCATAAGGATCATAAGAAATAATTTGTTTCAAATACTAATTTAGAGGAGTGTTAGATGTTAAAAATAATATAAATAATAAGAAAAAGTTCAAAGTGCATTACATGCTTAACATTAATTATAAAACACCAAAAATAACATGGCAAGGAAAACTCTTCCAATTTTAGGGATGTCTACTTAGGTATATAACCTTACAATTAATACTTTGAAAAATAAAGAAAGGAAAATTAATTGTTAGTAGGAAGGAGGATAGTTCAAATTGTAAGAACATTTACCTCACTTTCATCATATGTGCTTGAACTTAAAAGAGTAAAAGGATTTGAGATAGTAATCAAAAGCTTTAGTGAAATACCAATTTTTGTAGAAAAGAAAGATCTAATAAAATATGTCACATGTAATCTTCATTACAATTAATATTACATTGAAAATAGTTTCCATTAGCAATAGTCCACTTATTAACATAAGTTTTAATTTTTGGGTTAATAGTAATCTTGTTATATGAGGAAAAAGTTTCCTTATGAGCTATCTATCAAGATTAATTATTCATAAAAGCTTCTATCTTATTTTTTTAAAAAAATCCATTTGATCATTTTTATCATTGACATTAACTTGATTTTTTGTATCTTCAACTTTAGATTTTTTTTCTATCCTTAACTTTAACATGTTTTTTTTCTCCTCAACATCTTTTTTCTTGAACAAAAAATGATAAGCATTAAACCAATGTACTTCATAATGATAAGAGTTACAAGAATTAGGCATATTATAATATGTAGTTCATTGAATATAAGTTTTCCCTATTGCTTATAATATCCATTAATTTTTATGATTTAGAAAATTGACTTTAATAAACAAATGTCTATGAAAACCAAATGCTATGGAAATAGATTTAGTATACTTAATGGGACCAAGAAGACTGATGAGCGTCAAAGTGTCAAGTCGACGGGTCCTCGTCAATAAGGTCCCATTTATGTGGTGTTGCCTTGTCGATGGGGCTGTGTTGATGTAGCATTTGCTATGTTGATGGGGCCTTGTCAATGTAGCCCTAGAAAAAAAAACTATAAATACCAACTCCCAGCCATGTTTATGGGCATTAGATTCATAGTAGTGGCAAAGCTCTTGCAGTTTGTCTATTTGAAAGTTAGAATATTTTTCTTGAGTGCCCACAGCAGGAGTCATTAAGTGTACAAATCTTTATTTGAGCACTGTTGTACCTAAACCACACCAGTGTGTATAGTAATAAAGACAAGCTTTTGATAAACCTTGTAGCATTCTAGATAGCTTAAATGCTTTATTTATGCATTCATTGTTTTTATTAAATATTCAATCAATTAAGCTAAATAGATTAAGTACATAAGTATGACTGCTTCGAGCGTAAACATGTATTCACTTGGTAATCCCAACAATGTTATTTCTTGGTATGCCTAGTAGCATAGTGCTTGGTAACCTAATAGTGGATACATGGGTTTAGGACATGATGGGACGTGATATCACATGGGCTGCGATATCACATCCCCTGCGATATCGTAGTGCACCACCAAATCTATAAATAAGAGGCAACTCTCCCTTGTTTCTCATTCTAGGCCTAGACTGTAGCGAAACTCTGGCAATTTTACCTCTCCAGAGATAGAATAATTTCCATGTGCCTGTAGTAGGAGCTCCAAAGTGAACGGATCTTTTTTGGTGCATGAATGATCCCCAGAGTAAGGAGTAGAAGATGAAGGCATTGTTTAATGCCTTTCACCTTCCACTAAAGGTTGTAACCGCAACAGGACAACCACAACTGCCTTAGCTACCACACATGCCTAAAGTTGATGAAGATCCCTCAAAACCTTAAGAGCCACCACCACCTGGGACTATTTGATCTTCTCCACTGCCTTCATAACATCAAAGCAAGTGCTGTCCAATTTTTTTGGTGTAGTCATGTCATGGTGTTCAATTTTGTATCATGAACACTATAATTTTTGTAATGTATTGATCTGAACACTCGGGCATTCAATTTTTGTCAAATTAGTTTATTTTGTTTTGTGAAGAGTCAGTCAATAATCCCATTCCTTCCCAATTTTGTAAAAGATCTTGAGGATGAGTTTTCATTCAATTGTGGGGGTATGATGAGTGTCAAAGTGTCACATTGAAGAACCTCCATCAACAAGGCCCCATTTATGTGGTGTTGCCTATTGACAGGGCCACATTAATGTAGTGTTTGCAAGAGCTCAGGTAAGGGACTAAGAAAATAACTATTTCCAAACCAAGAACCCGAGCTTCATTTAACATTTATATCATTATCTAGCTTAACATTTATATCATTTAACTACTAGAGCTCAGGTAACATTTAACAATATTACATTGAAGAACCTCCATCAACAAGGCCCCATTTATGTGGTGTTGCCTGTCAACAGGGCCACATTAATGTAGCGTTTGCAAGAGCTTAGGTAAGGGACTAAGAAACTAACTATTGCCAAACCAAGAGCCCCAGTCTCTCATTTATAGGCAACAAGATAGGTTTCAACATCGGATGTCTGATATCACTTGGCAGGCTCTAATATTGTGGACTCGATATCGAGGCTCTAATATCATAGGCTTGATATCGCGACTCATCATGCCCCCATGACTGAATGAAAACTCATCCTTAAGTTCCTTACAAAATATTGGGAAGCTATGGGATTATTGACTGGTTGACAATTAATGGTGACATGACATGAAATGATAAACTCAAAGTGCTCGATGAATGGATTGACAAACATATTACAACATTTGTGTTCATAACCATTATGGTAAACACTGTACATAGATGACATCCAAACCCTCATTTGACAGCTTGAAGTAAGAGAGAAGAGAAAGAAAAATGAGACGTGCTGCTACCAATGTCAAAGATTGTGCACACCATTGTTCATCCTTGGCCACAAGATTAAGCATGTTCTTTGTGTAATGCTCCAACTCCAGTCCATCCTGAGTGCTCCCTCGTATCCCAGTCCATTGTTCATGTGATCGCCATCTACACACACAACACAGTCATGACTTAGCAAGGATAGATAAGACATAATGCAATTGATACCTTGCCTTGATATGAAGCACATTGGCTAGGTTGTGGATATGGCAAATACTAGGTTAGAGGTTTATAACTGATAACTACCCAAGGTGTAGGGGTGAGATAGGTAATGGAATGAAAAAATTTGCAATGGGTAGCCCCATAACTAAGAGCAAACCCCTAGAAGCAATAGGGTGAAAAACCTAAAGAATAAGAAAGATGAGAGGAATAACAATGGTGAAGCCAATAAAGATGTATAGAAGGGCAGATAAAAATGGATGTCATAAATGCAGTGAAATGAAAAATAATTGATTACAAGAAATGTCTAAGGGAAAAGAACTTAACAATTGCACAAAAAAGGAATGTCAGTGGGTCCTTCCCAAAGTAGGCTCTTGCCCTTTATGCCCTAACAAACCCACAAACCAAAGAGCCCATAGGCTCTAGGAATGACATATGGAAAAAATGGTTAAGAACTTACCCACAAGAGTTTACCAAAGACAAACAATGCATCAACAAAGATATAGACTAATCATAAAATCGGTAATGAGGTGGAATATGGAAAGAGATATGGAAAGAGAAGGGAGAATGGAATGGAATCCCAAAATCAAGGTTGTGTAAGGTCCCTTGTGTATTATGTGGTTAAGGTGAGTTAATAGAATTCATTCCAGATCCAGATCAAAACTAACCACATTCAGTGACCTCGCATCAACATACTTGACAACCCATCCTCCTAAAGTAACAAGACTGCATCCACAAAGCCACCGCCATTCCAACAAGAGAAAGATAGGAAAGCAGGAAGTGAGAAAGGGCCTTAGTTAGAGGGAACCTTTAGGCATGGGTA
>MNCI01003234.1:24509-53392 GCA_015680685.1 Gnetum montanum
GCATGAGAACCACACCATGCAAAGACTTATTTGATTTAGTCAACTTCCTAATATTTGGTCAAGAGCGAAATGATGAAAAACTTATGAAAAACATCCAAGTACCTAAGAGAATAGCCAACACAAATGCATCGAATCCCCTTGAGGTCACACCCTTTTCAATCCATTTGAATCTTTCCTTCGTTTGAAGAATACCAAGCCACCAATTCATTAATAAGTTTACTTAGAAAAAGGAAAAATACAGTTCCAAGATCAAGGGAGACCATAGAGCTGAATGGATGAATGGATGACATGGACTCATTACCTGTTTTATCAAAAGAAATCATATCTTAATATCAACATAAAAGTCAAACATTAGCAATCAACACCATTATAGTACAATCCACCATCATGAGCACTTATTAGATGATGAGTGAAAGTAATTTGAACAAAATGTAATAGAAAAAGAAATAGTAAAAAAAAAAAGAAATAGTAAAAATTTTAACGATGGTGTAAAATAAAAACAAGTAAAGATGAAAAATGTGTAAAACAAAAATGTGTAGAACAAAAAGGATAAAAGGAACTGAGGGCTTAGAATGGTTAGCATTGGTGGCCATCTCCCCCACGACTGAGTTGGAAGGAGGAGATCTAAAATAATGAGCAGGGTTATCCACCAACAGAGGTAGTATTAGTACTGGTTGTTTTAGGCCCATGGAAGGGTTTGGTTTGCTGGATGTTAACCAGTAATTTCTTATTCAGGCTTTCAAATTTTTAGATCATCATGGCCCCTAAAGGAAAAGTTTCATGAATAATATAAGGTCCTTTCCATAGCATTTGAAATTTAGTTCGTTGTGGCACGTGTGGGATTCCAATACAGAACCATATCTCTTGGTTGGTATTTGACTTTCCTAATGCTTAGGTCATGACATTATTTTTTAAAGGCCTTGTGTAGAACATTGGATGATAGGGTAGCTAATCGATTTTCATCTAGCAAGTTAAGGCTCATCAATCATTCTTTCTACGCTAGAATGAGGTCAAGGTTGAGGTCACATGTTGTTGATAGTGTATGGAGCTCAACTTGGATAAGAAGTGTTGGAAGTTTACCATACACTAACTCATAGGGAGAGTAGCCTATAGGAAGTTTCCATGTGGAGCGATATGCCTAAAGAGCATCGTTCATTTTGGTGCTCTAGTCTTACCTATATTTGCTAATGGTTCGTGTCAAGATTTTTGTGATCTCCCTATTGGTGACTTCAGCTCGACCATTTGCTTGAGGATGATATGATGTAGTCAACTTATGCTCAACTCCTAAGCATTGCATCAACTTTTGAAAAGTCACACCTGTAAAATGTGTACCATTCTCAGAAATGAGTGCACAAGGCAAGCAAACCTGTTTACAATTTTTTGTTGAACATAGCATGTAGCGGTAGATGATGTACAGTCCGTAATAGTGACTATTTCTGCCCACTTCGTAAAATAGTCAACAACAACAACAATGTAGGCTCTTCCATTGGGCATTGGTACAATAGGTCCTATAAAATCAATTCCTCATATGTCGAAGGGTTCTAAAGGTTGAATCCATTGTTGTGGACCCTCCATTCTAGCAGTCATTCCCCATCGCGTTGGAAATGCTCACAAGATTGGACGAAGTGATGAGCATCCTGAAACAATGTAGGCCAATAATATCCTGCAAGCAAGATTTTAATGGTTGTTTGTCTCCTAGCATAATGACCTCCACAAGGACCCTCATGAGCATCTTGGAGAACTCATAATTAATCTACATCGGGACCACACCAGCAGACCAAGCCATCGGAACATGCCTTATAAAGTTGTTCGTTGATTTCCATAAAATATTTAGCTTGGTGAAGAAACTGTTGATTCTTTTTAACGTCTAACCCTTATGGTGTTTCTTGTGTAAGGATATAGGTAAGAATACTACTATATTAATTTGTCTCTATGGTTAATTGATTATTTACTATACCTGCAAAGACGATTTCATCAGGGAAGCAGTTAGAGATTGGATATTCATCCTCTTTATTGTCCCATCGTAACCTAGATAAATGATCAGCAACAACATTCTTGGTGCCTTTACGATCGATCATCTTAAGATCAAACTCTTATAGGGTCATGAGCCATCATATGATGCAAGGGCTCATCGTTGGTTTGTTCATTAGGAACCGAATTGCACTATGACCCATGTGTACAAATATCTTATAGCCCAATACATAATGCCTAAATCTTTCTAGTGCAAACACCATATCCATTAACTCTTTTTTGGTTGTGGTGTAGTTAAGTAGTGCACTAGTAATACTTCGACTTACACAGTGAATGTAATAGGGTCGTTTCTGGTCATCTAACTGTGTAAGTATGACTCCTAAAGCAAAGTTTGACGTGTCAATCATTATATGAAATGGTCTAGACTAGTCAGGAGCTTGTAGAATAGGTGTTTCTATGAGCTTCTGTTTCAAAGTTTGAAAAGCTAGTTCACACTCTTTGGTCCATTCAAAAGGTACATCCGTTTTCATTAATTCTACCAATGGTTTTGTAACCTTCGAAAAGTTCTCTATGAAGCATCTATAATAGCCAGTATGTCCAAGGAATGATCAAATGTCCTTTACCATTTCAGGTTGACAAGTGATTCCTTGGATGACCTTAATCTTTTCAAGATCTACCTCTATCCTTGTTTGTAAAATCTTATGCCCTAATACTACGCCTTCTTGGACCATTAAATGGCTTTTTTGCCAATTGAGCCTTAAATTGGTTTCAACACATCATTTTAGTACTTGCTTTAATTGGTCCAATGCTTGTTCAAAGTCCGCTCCATAGGTGGAGAAATCGTCCATAAAGACCTCCATACCATTCTCTATTTGTTGCTAGAAGATACTTAGAACCAAACATTGAAACGTTACAGGAGCATTGCACAAGCCAAACAGCATCTACCTAAATGCAAATGTCCCCCAAGGACTTGTGAACATGGTCTTGGCTTGGTCTTCTGGTGTTATATTAATCTGATTGTATCCACTGTAACCATCCAAAAAACTATAGTAGCAATGCCCTGCAATGGTATCTAAGACTTGGTCAATGAATGGCAATGGGAAGTGGTCTTTGAATGTTGCCATGTTCAGTAGCATAAATTCTATACACACCCTCCATTTACCTCCATTTTTGGGCACAATGACTAATGGGCTAACCCACTCACTATCAGCAATGGGGTAGATGAACTTAACTTTTAAAATTTATTCAATTTTTTTAACCACTTACTTAAGCTTTGGGTTCAATCACCTCTACGGTTGTCATCGAGGCTTTATGAAGGGGTCAATGTAAATTCTGTGTTGGCATATCCTAGGATCTATTCTAATTAATTTGGGATATGACCAAGCAAAGGCTTTCAACCATCTATTTACTACCTTGAGCAGTCTTTCCTTTTGTTGAGGAGCAAGATTAGCATTAATGATTACCGATTTTCCATTTTTGAGAAATGTGTACTCCATACCAATGGGCAATGGTTTTAACTCAAGGGGCTCTTACTTAAAATTTTCAAGGATTTCCAACTTCCCCTAATTGGTATTTTCGATGTCAAGACTTGGAAGTTGGTGATGGACTTGCTCTAATGTATCTATGCTATCCATATAGGCACAAGTCAAGCTCTCAGTTGGTTCCATGCATAGAGTTGAATTACTCTCTTGGTTAGCTGTCAGCCACTAGGTACATTCCTGTCTTGTGGCTACTACATACAAGAATCTTTGTATGTTAGTTATTTGTGCACACTGGTTGCATGTAGGTAGTGTTAAATGTTGTACAAACTAGGCCTTTTACACGCATTTGCACCCTGTGTCATTGTATGTGATGCATGGAACTTTCTTCTTCTCAATCTTTCCAAACGTATTTTCCTTTGATATTTCTAGGGAAAGATCACATATTCCTAGGCACACATTAATCATGCTTAGCCATGCTCTTCCTAGTGATTTGTAAATATATAAGAGGACTTCTTGAATCAGAGAATTTCCTGGGAAGATGGCCAACTTTAATCCAATCGGTAATGGCATGAGTCAACATGACTGTGTGCGTTAAGTGTAACTTTCTATTTGAAGGGATTTTTGAAGATTCAAATGGTGGTGAGGCGTTTGGAGAATTAGCTGCTTGTGGTTGTAAAGACTTGGTTGGACTATTGGTTCTAAAGAAAGGTCTCTTCTTTGTGTAGTTGTCTGAACCAACAGTAGTTTCAGGGTTGATAGCCCTTGTTGCATTATGTTGCTGCGGCTGGGTAGGGAGCTCACCCTGCATAGTTGGAGGAGGTGGTAATGGAGCTAAGGGTGGAAGAGGTGCAGTTAGATGAGAAGGATAGTATGTTTGTAGAACATCACCCCTAGGAGAAGGAGTTCTATAGTACTCATGGGTTTGGTAGTGAGGCTAAGGAGTGATGTAACTAGTGGAGTCACGTGGAGAGATCAACTACTGCATGTAGTATCTATATGGGTCAGGTTGACGATAAGGGTATTTTTGTCATGGTAGTGGTATTCCCTATGATTGTGGGTGTTGCCACTATTGATATTATTTAGCCAGTTGTGGTGGAGTTCCACTTGGATAATATGCCAAGGGTTGGTAGAATTGCCTTGGGTTACCTTAAGGATAACGTAACCTTCGGGGTGTTTGCCATCTGTTTAATCATGGATTCAGTGCACACATCCTAGACTCCTGCATATGTGAGATTACTGGGCAACATCCCTTAGGATGGTCATATTGACATATCTCAAATCTTCCATCATTGTCTATATTTGAATTCACAACCTCTTCAATGATGGCAACCGTTCCCTTACCCTTGTTACGTGCATATTTAGCTTCTTTCTTTTTTCTCCTCTCTCGATCACTACCTTGCTCTCTAGACTCCTTTACTATTTTGAGAACGGTTTGAAATTTATTATCTAGGGAGTTCCACATTTGGTCTACATTTGCCAATACATCTGATGCAAACTTTTGAATGGGCAAAGTCTTCCTATTCATCATCTCTTCAAGTGGTGACTCTTCTTCATCCTTACAAAATCCAACTTCCTTCTTTCAAAGGGAAGGGTCCCTATTGTATTCCTCTGCACTTTCTCTTTTTCTTAACTCACCTTCCTCCTTGGCAACTTGCTCAATCAATCTTTGTATTTGATGGGCTCTGAGCTCAAATAGCCTTCCTTGGGCATAAGTCCCAAGGGTTCTTCGCATTTCATACCTAAGCCCATCTACAAGATGGCATAGTTGTTCCCTTTGCAAGTAATCATGGTGAGGGCAATGATGTAATAGTGCATAATATTGGCCCATGGTAGCATCCAAGGGTTCGTATCTTCCTTGTTTTCATCCTTGGATTTGCTTATGCAGGTTAGACACTCGGGAGTACATTTGATACTATCGTTGAATAGCTCTAACATGGTACTCCATCGATGAATGGATTCCAATTTTAAGGACTGGTACTAGCTTTCCACTTCCTTGATCAGTGTTCATGGGAACAACTTTAGTTTTTGCCACTCATTTTCTATATTTTGCAAGGCACATGCATCATAGAATGCTTGTAGATAATTTTGAGGATCAACATTGTATCCCCCTCCAAATTGTGGGATATTTTTCATGTCTAATCTTTTGATCTTATTGTCCTTTTGATGCCTTGTTGGGATCCTAATGGCCTCAGTTATATCTAGCATACTTCGGGTAGCGAGTAGGGGTTCATTGTGATCGTATTCTCTATGGCATCTATGATGCCTATGCTATTCCCTACTCTCCTTCCTTTCATGATGTGTTTCTCTAGAATGCCCTCGTCCCCTTTCTTGACTGTTTTGTCTATGATCTCTGTTTCACTTACCATTGTCCTCATGGTATTTCTCTTTGCGACTACGTCTAGATCCCGAAGGAGAGGGGGAAGGAGATGATGAAGGTGGAGAGGGAGGAGGATTGGCATCATGCCAACATCTGTCACTTCCTCTTTTGTGGTTGTAGCCTTGGTCATAGTTACAATCGGAATGTCCATCGTTGTCATGTGTTTGTGTTTCTTTTTCAGACCCTTTGTGTCCGTTGGTATCAGAACCTAGGTTATGAACTGTTGAGTGAAGATTCTGATATCCAACTCCTTGACCGAAGTCAAAGAAAGGAACATCGTTTTGTGGGAAACCTCCTGAGGAAGGTTCACCATCCTCATTTTCACATAGGACATATGGGACATCCTGAGGGCACTTCCCCTTCATAGATTTATAATGTCTCTCCTATTGTAGGTCCCTTTGGCATTGTGCCTTTGTGGGTCAATACTCTCTCGAGTTGTGTTTATGCACAACGTACTCTGCCTGTAAGTGCTACATACCAATTCGTGTGAGAGCATGAAGAAGCATGCTTGGGACTGAGCGATCAAGAGGTAACACTATGTTACCTTCTAAATCATGCCAATGTAGTTGTTCATCTTGGTGGAGAATAAAGGTAAAGTTTGGTATATATTCATCGGGATGAGCGTATACTACACGAAATTGTTGGGACACTGGTGGGTCATCATGTGTACTACACCTCCAATTGTTCATTGTGTCAGACCTAGGCGGTAAAGCACTCTCGTAAGAAGAAGGAGACATGATTGATGATTCAGTGTGCAATACTCTCTCTTTTCACTAATTGTAGGGTCATTAACCCTAAGGGTTTGTTCCAACGATGGAAAGATTTCCTAAGTTCTAATCAGCACACAAACCACAAAGTCCTAGGCAACGATGCCAATGATGAACGGTGAGGTACGCCTACACTCAACCATATAATTACGAGCATTCATGCGTGATCCGGTTGAACTCCAGGGACTAAGTGCTTATGTGCCTTCACAGAACAAGGATGGGTTAGGTGATCATTGTCTTCCCAAGCTTACTTGTATGACACAATTGTATGGTTAAGTAAACTTGAGGTATATTATTTTTATGCTTTTTATGTTTTATGTCCTGGTGCTAAAAAGGGAGAAATGAAATAATTAAGTAACTAATTTAATTTAACTAATTAGCTAGGTTCTAACTAGTCCTAACACCAACATCCATTCCCACTCTCCATACACATCCTGAACTAGTGTAACACTACTAGGATTACCAAACGCTAGTCATTACTAGGTTACCAAGTGTTCCATGTATGATCGAAGTGGTTGTACTAGGTGTGCTTACTTGTGAAAATTAACAACTCAATAAAAGCAACATCAATTAACTAATGAAAGCATTAAATAACTGTAAATAACATTAAATGTGATAAATAAGCTATTTTGAATGTTGCAAGGTTTATCACAAAGTTCGTCTTTATTTTCAGACACAAGGAATGCTCAGGTACACAATGCTCGAATAAAGATTTGTTCACTTTGTGACTCCTACTACGGACACTCAGAAATAATTCTAACTCTGGAAATGGAAAACTGTAAGAGTTCGGGTAAGGGACTAAGCAACTAACTATTGCCAAACCAAGCACCCCGGTCTCTTATTTATAGGCAATGAGACAGGTTCTGACATTAGATGTCTGATATCGCTTGGCAGGCTCTAATATCGTGGACCCAATATCAGGGATCCAATATCACGGGCCCAATATTGTGACTCATCAATAGGTACTATCAATACTTATTAAGAAATGCAACTTACATAAGTATTGCTAAAAATAGCTAAATGTTAGTATTGATACTTATTAAGAAATGCAACCTAGACATAAGAAAACTATAAATATTATTATCAAACAAAACCAAAAATCAAACCCTAAGTGATGGGAAAACGTGTTGAAATCCACATTTTTTCAAATAGTCAATACCAAGGAAAAATGCTAAAATTACAAAAATGGTTAACAGGGATCAATAGGCTATTAAGGGCTATTAAAATCAAACTTCTAAGGAGGATTACTTAAAT
Source organism: Gnetum montanum (assembly GCA_015680685.1). NCBI lineage: Eukaryota > Viridiplantae > Streptophyta > Gnetopsida > Gnetales > Gnetaceae > Gnetum > Gnetum montanum. The sequence goes on from MNCI01003234.1 coordinate 32,360, forward strand.
GGCAAAGAGGATCAAATAGTAGAATTTGAAATCATAAGGGCATTCTAAACATTTAAAAATCCTAAAACGTGATCACTTATTATTTTAGACTTTTAGATACTTTGGGAAGCCATAAAAGCTATGCTTTTTGTTGTTCATGTCATTTTCAAGATCCAATAAGTATGGTCACTTTATAAAAGTTTCCTAGTGTGATACATGGCATCCAAATATGCCCTAAAAATTCATTGTGACCTTTGTGACGAGATTGTGATGCACTAGGAAGGTTTGCTTGTAATGTGCAATAGTGAGATGAACATTTTTGTCTTCTAGGTTGTCACCATCCAAATTCATTTGAAGCCTCAAAAACAAAAATTATGATTTAAAACCCTAGTTTTATGGTCTGAAAATTCAACAGAAGAGAAACAAAATCAAAATAGATCTAAACAAAAAAAAAATTGATTTCTAATATCCCATGCATGATAAAATCAATATAATAATATTATCTAAATAATATGCAAAAGATATATCTAATTTAGGAGAATGAAATCCCAAAACATTTTGTCAAATAGTTGTCAAACAAACCAAACCAAATGAAATCGCATGCAAACCAAAAGTGCACATAACTAAATATTCAAAAATCCAAAATGAAAGCATTTCCATAAATTTTCCCTTCCTACTTCACAATGCTACAACTAAAACCCTCACATGGTTAAAATTTTCAAAACATACTTTAAATGTGAGGTAAAAACAAGGTTAACGATGGGATCCAAGTGAAACCTAAACAAGATCTAAATGAAACCACTTATGAAGGTCCTAATTGATAATGCATATCTAAATCTAGCTTCTTTCTAAACTAGTAGGGTCTTCCTTTTTTGCTCTATTCCCAAAATATAGGTGAAGCAAAATGGATGGAAGGGTTGACAAATATTTAAGCTCACAAGGGCATGTTGGATTAACCAAAAAGGGTAGATCTATTAGAGAGAACTAAAATTAAAAAGAAATAGAATTATCCCATAATTCTTAAAATTAACATTATATACTATTCTAACATGGGGTTATATCCAGTGCTAGCCTACTAGAGTGCCCTCTAAGCCTAAGCATAGATCTAAGGTCCAACCAAAAAGCCAACCTACCAACAAATGCCTAAACAAAAGGTCATAAGCTAAAAACCAATGAAAACTCTAAACAAGATATTTATAGTTAGCGCAAATATGCTAAAGTAACCAAGCAAAATAAAATACAAAAATAAAAATAGGAGAAACAAAGATAAAATAAAATAAAATACATTAAAATATCAAAAACACCAATTAAGTATAATTATAAGATGCAAAGTTTAACAAATATGCACAAACATAGGATACAACAAAGGGGTAAGGGTATTTAAGAATAAAATTTTACATCATCAAATTGCATAAAATTATGTGTGTTTCATTAGTATCACTACAAGAAAACATCACAAAATTTTGCTCACTAGCTTGTAAATTTGCATCCTGAGAATCAATAAAAATTTTCACATGGATAGAAGAATAAAAAATTTCACCATTGATTGAAGAAGTCTGAAGTAATTTAGAATCACCTATAAGGGAATTCTAGAGAAATCACATCCTCTAGAGAAAATTGGAAGAGAGAAAAATTAGAGTTGCTGGAAAAAAAATCAAAGTTGCTAGAGAAAATCAAATCATTGGATAAATATTAAATCTAAAGCCTCAAATACTAACCAATTAACTCCATTAGACATAGTCGTCATCACAATATATATACAGACAATTAGGGTGAACTAAGATAGGAGTGTTACACTTAAAAGAATCATAACTTGAAGCCTTAATGCTTATCCTACTAAGCAAGATCCTAAGAGGGTCGTTGAAGGAACAAAAGCCTAACCTATTCAAGTGGCTATGCCCAGGCTCACACCCATATCTTCTAACTTGAAAAACAAGCATCTTACAATCACTTCAAATGATGGTCCATAGGAGGGCTATAAATAAACCTTCCTGAATACTTACATATGCAACTTGAGATTGATGTTATTGTAGTATTCATATTATAATATTAAAAAATTTTGATTTTTAGAATCCACAGTAACTCTCCACATTAGGCTAACTAACACGTAAAGAAAAGAAAGAAGATGTAACATAAGAGTAGTCATATTTATATTAAAATTATTGGAGGAGGTTAGCATTAATGGAAATTGAGACTTTATTATGTCCAAAGATCCATAAGATCTATTGGATAGATATTACATTTTCATGAAAAATCAAGATAGACTTTACAAATTAACCAAGCACCAATGGAAATAGCTATAGGAAAACATGCCTTGTTGGTTGTTTCCCTTTCGAAAAAGGGCTTGAAGGAATGTGGAGATCCTTATAGGTTCCATGCTATTTTAATCATTACCAAAGAACTACATGCGTTGATTCTTTTATGTATTACATCACAAGGATATGTAGGCTTGCAGAGGAGCTTTGGCTTTAACGCTCAGGCCATCACCCTTCTTTTTGGAGCATCCATTTAAGTATTCATATATTTCTACCACATTGATTTGTTATTCATACTACTTATTTGTAATCTAACATTAATTACTATATAAAATAGCTTTGTGCTCTAAAATTTTTGTTTCAATTTTATTAAGATCATTTTATCACAAAAAACACCACTATCTTGTTTTTATTTTAGCTAGTTACCTCAATTCTATTTCTTATATTCCTAGCAATTTCACCATTTGATTAGAACATTGATCATGTGTAGTATAATTATTTGTAACAAGAGAGTTTTTGATCTTGAATTATTATTTTTATTCTATTACTTTTTATACTTTCATTGAAATTACATTCCATGTAATTTGTTGTACTTCTACTAGTATTTAAGCCTTTTGATATTAGAGCATATTACAACTTTTCTATTTTAGAAGCAATACTTGCTTGAGATGTATCCACCAACACAACATTATTTGTAACCATTAGACACCAATATATTTTACCTTGTATTTCCTTAATTCATTAATAACAATAGCAAACAAATAAGGACCTAATGTAAACCCTTTATGTAGTTGGATGATAATTAGTAAATCAAAATTATACCTGTTAAATATTAAGGCAACCTTGATAGGAGAAAACTATTTACACTAAGAGTACTAGAAAACTTTGACTTTATTTTATAGCTAAAAATTTAAAAAAAGATAGAAATATTAACCATGCTATCAATGATGTTTGCTCAAAGAACTCTAGACTAATGGAAGGTGATATGCCGTATAGGATTTTCATATTTAAAGTTCATGGTCATAACTGAAAGCATGTTTTTAAATTTTATGCTAATTATGTAAGGGATAAAGCTTAACTTAATTACATGATATTGTTTAGCCAATGATCACAATTGAAGCATCGTTATATTATATTCTTCAAAAATTTTATATTCTTTCAATTTCATATATTGATTACATTCCTTACTTCCAACTTGCAACACATAATGGTTTCATTGAGATTATCAACTTCCAACTTTCGATGTTATATTTAGGAACCCTTCGTCTCTATGCGTAGTGCCTTCATCTAGACTAATATGCTTCCACGGGAATTTGCACCAGCGGCCACTTGTTGCAGATTTTTAAAGTATTTGAATAACCTTCATTGTTACAATAATCCTGCAAGTAGTTTTCTTCACTAGATTGCGTTACATTTTGCTTATTTAAGATTTAGTATTGTTAAAGGAACTTCTTCGTCAAGTATATTTTCCTATTTAGGCATTCAAATTCCATGTCACTTAATGTGGTTGATGCACCAAAATAATGTTTGCAGGACACCGTGTTCGAAGGTAACCATAATCCGGAATTTATTAATGTTTCCGAGTTTCCAGTCCTTGATTTGTGTGTCATTATCTGAAGCGTTTATAAACATTAAATTACTCTTCCGCGTTTGCGCTGGCAGAGACACTGCAGCGCCGCAAACAGGAAGTCGTCCACGAACGAATTAAGAAAACGTTTCCTCTTGTTTATCATGGCCACGACAACGAACTTTCGTGACGGCGAGATAATGTTTAAAAGAAGTGCTCATCAAAATCATTACGGTTCATTCGATATTTTCGTGCTTGAACCGTGACAGGATTTGCTCAACAGCCTGTTCTTCCGCAACCGGTGGAAATCAAATGACATCAGCATCACCCAGTGACTGCAGACGTCCTTCGTTCCTGGCAGCCTGACTTGGGCAAATCCGCAAAGACAGGTACGATGCAATGCCTGCGTTCGCATTCAAGCAAGCAGACACTGCGATGACTTATAACTCGTCAATCATGCGCACGTCTGATAATCGTGATTTGAATATCGAACGCGAATCACGGTGCGTGCGCGTCAACCGCAGCGCGACAGCGACTTCCCGTTTACCATATATGAAGGCAACTTCAGCCGCAGAAGCACAACCAGAAGCAGGAGCAGCTGCAGCTGTTGAGCGCTTTCACGGTTTCACCTCTTCCACTTTCCTTGAGGCTTCAACAACCCAACCTCTATCGGGCCCTTCCAATTCGCAGGTCAAATTGTGTGAACATGGGCCACTACCAACCATCGTTCCTTCCTTCTAGATACTCATTGTGATGTCACACCTGCGTCACCATTCGTAGGGGTGGAAATTGACGGTGATGTCCGCCCTGCGTCACCATTCGACTCGTAGGGTTGGAAATTGACAGCCGCAGGTGCTTGTTAAAGGAAATTCATCGTTTAAAATTGCTTTTCAATTTAAACAAAATATATTAAAATATAAAAGAAAAACCAGAAGATAACGCTATGGCTGAGAAAGTAAGTGAAAATATGTTAAATTAAAAAAATTATGTTTATTTCTGTTATGAGTAATAAATAAAATATATTAAAATAAAAAAGAAAAACGAGAAAATAATGCTAATAAAGTAAAAGTGAAAACATGTTAAATTAAGAAAAATTATGTTTATTTCTGTTATAGGTAACAATGCATTGGATTTCAAAGTATATTATTAAATTTCAAACTTAAATTCAATCTTAAAACCAAAAAAATAAAGATAAGGCTATAAGATTAAAAGAAAATTTTAAACATGTAAAGGTGAAAACATGTTAAATGAAGAAAAATTATCTCAAATTTCGATTAAATGAAGAACAACCTATTGAATTTCAAAATATACAAAATTACAAGAATAACAATATTAAAACCAATCTTATAACTACTCCTCCGTGACAATTTGTAAATGATAAGACATCACCGACGGATATAAAGATACAGATGTTTAAAAGTTTTATGTTTAAAAGTTTTAAACTTCTTTTATAACTACTCCTCCGTGACAATTTGTAAATGATAAGACATCACCGACGGATATAAAGATACAGATGTTTAAAAGTTTTATGTTTAAAAGTTTTAAACTTCTTTTTTACAGCAAAAGGGTTGCTCCAAATATAAGACATATCACCGGATATAAAGATACAGATGTTTAAAAGTTTTAAACTTCGTTTTTTGACAGCAAAAGGGTTGCTCCAAATACAAACACAATTTATAAATGATAAGACATATCACCGACGGATATAAAGATACACAGATGTTTAAAAGTTTTAAACTTCTTTTTTTTTTACGGCAAAAGGGTTGCTCCAAATACAAACACCGGCGTACGGGCGTCAATTTCCAGCCTTCCGTGCCACTCATTTTTTACCGACACCGCTACCGTAACCATGACGTGGCCCAGGAGCACGATCGATCGCGCACCCGCACGAAACCCCGCACAGGACGGAATGACATCAGCCTACGTTGGGCAGCCGAATTTTGCTTCCGTTAATGGAGAGTCACGTTGCAATTAAAACTTGCTTGTCGTGTCTAATCTGCGCCTCGGCCGGCACGCACGACGCCATCGTAATTGGAAAACGCACCCATGTGGAGCGGCGCTCCGCGGCTTTAAATACGCACGTCTCAGCAACTCAGCGAGCGAACCAGGCAGTCAGAATTGGGCAGTAATGGAGACGCACGAGGGCAGCGAATGGCTTTTCGAGAGCGAGGAAGAGGAGCTGCAGGGGCAGCAGCGGGCGTGGCGCCTCACCTTCGCGTTCGCCGAGTCCATGGCCGTGAAGTCGGCGATGTTGCTGGGCGTCCCCGACCTGATCGCGGCGGAGGGGCCGCGCGGCCGCCTCTCGCTGCCGGAGATCGCCGGCCGTCTCTCGGAGACCGCCGACGCGGGCGTGCTCGGGCGCATCATGCGCTTCCTGGTGGCCACGGAGTTCTTCGCGCTCGACGCCGACGGGCGCTACGGCCTGTCGGCGGCCGCCAAGTGGCTGCTGCGGCGACCGACGGCCACGTCCTTGGCCGACTTCTTTCTGATGGAGAACGACGAGGCGGCCATGGCGCCGTGGAACCACTTCGACGGCTGCGTCCGGGAGCGCGGCGGCCCCGTGGCGTTCGAGCGCGCCCACGGCGGCGCCCCTATTTGGCAGTACATGGCCGCGCAGCCGCGCTTCAACGCGTTGTTCAACGACGCGATGGCGTGCACGAGCCGCGTCGTGCTCCGCGCGCTCCTCGCGTCTTACGACGGCTTCCGCTCCGTCGCGTCCCTCGTCGACGTCGGTGGCGGCACCGGCACCGCCGTGGCGCAGATCGTGAAGCACCACCCCAATATCACGTCCGCCTTCAACCTCGATCTTCCTCACGTTATCGCCACTGCGCCCGAACACCCTGGTACGTACCGTCCTCCCTCCCGCCCGCAAAATTAGATACGCGCTAGGATTTTCAGTGTAGTCGGTTCTCTTTCAGTTTTTCTTTATCAGCTGGCATGCTTATTTATTTGTTTGTTTGTTTGTTTTTTCGGTCAATTGATAGGCGTTGAGCATGTGGCCGGGGACCTGTTCAAGAGCGTGCCCCAGGCGGAGTGCATGTTTCTGAAATGGATCTTGCACGACTGGAGCGACGATGATTGCCGCAGATTGCTCCGCGTCTGTCGGTCTGCGCTGCCCCGCAATGGGAAACTGGTCATTGTGGAGACTGTGCTGGCGGACGAGAGTGGGAGTAGTAGTAAAAAGGAGACGGACAACGTCGATATGAAATTGGCGGGGCTGTGCATGGATTTGGTGATGATTGCGCATGCTTCGGGTGGCCGCGAGAGGACGGCTTCCGAGTGGAAGGCGCTGCTGTCGTCCGCCGGGTTCTCCACTCTCAACTTTGTTCCTCTTCCCACTCTGCACTCGGTCATCGAAGCGTTTCCCTGAGCCTGAAGGCTGAAACCCTAACCCAACGAACGCTTTCAAGCTTAATTTTATTCTCGTAGAACCTTTATGTTGTCCTAGCTACGGATCAGCGGAGCGTTGAATCGCTGGAGAATAATTTTATCTGAAGTATACAGAGCTGCCGCTACTTGTCGCCGTTCTGCATTTCTGGTCCCTAACGCTTTTGTGCTTCTCCGAGAGACGTTGACAGCTCGGGGAGGTTATCTTTTGACATTTGCTGATGGATAGAAAATTTCGGAAAAAGTATTGCTTTTAATATTCATTATTTAAGAGATATATCATAGTTGCCTAATTCGGCGATATCATCGCCAGTAACAATCTGTCTCTGGATTAGGATATTTTTGTCCACCCGACATAAGTTAGCGTGATTTTTTAGAAAATTTTATTTTTAAAAAGAAATCAATAGTTTAGGTATGATTTTTACGACGTTTAAATACGAGGTGTCAAGTACAATCATAGGATATGTAAAACCAGTTAGCATATTAAAGGGGTCATGATTAATAATTAGTAGAGAGGGAGGTAACAGGTAAGTATACGAGTCGGGAATTGAAATTCCCGGGGTATAATTCCTTAAAGTGAGTTGGCAAATCAGATTTTTTCAAGTCCTGTAATTCTGGAAACTGGAAATCGGAAATTCTTATTATGTGATTTCTTGGACCAAGTACAATGCCAATATAGTTTTGAAAGAAAGTTGAAAACATCATTAATATAATACCTAAGCAAATGAGGTCAAGGTCAATAAGCAAATGAGGTCAATTTGTATTAGTTTGTTTTTCCAAGACGTGAATAATATTATTCCTTTTGTTTTGGGATATCGATAAAACAATTTGAATTTGAACGACGTGATCCAAGCTTACCAACGTGACCTGCACCGAGAAGATTAACTGTTCAATTTTCTCCTTCCAATTCATTAACGCCATGTTTCCTTAAAAAAAGAAATACATCCCCGAACTACAAGCCAAAAATCGGTGAACTATATTGAAAGGTACAAGGTAAAAAATAGAACTGAAGACAATTTTATCCTTCAATTCAATTCATGCATGATGACGACAAATGGAAAATCGCATCGAGATAAACAAGATAGTATTAAACTCAAAACCCAAAACACAATGCCTGCGTTACTTCTCAGTTTAAAATAGGGTTACACCAAGGTCTGAACTCTAAAACATGGTTTTCTAAATCAGTAATTTAACATGGTTTTCTAAGTCAGTAATAAATTACTGATTGAAACTGATTGAAAGATTAGTGGCCAGGTTAAAATTTTTGTCCAACCTGAATTATCTGGGTATGATTTTTATAATAAACTTTATTTTTAGAAAGAAATCAATAAATTTAATAATATTTTTGCGACTTTTAAATATAACTCGGTCTATCATGATTCATGAAACCTGCCCATCCAACATACTTCCCCACTGTTTAAACACTACTCTGAAGCAAATGTTTACTCAATATCAGTGCTAATAGGAGATGAAAGGTCATATAAGAAAACTTGTCTTCCTTGGTTAGAAGTTAGAACAGACACCAATGGACTTGAAGTATAACTTTCATGAGCTACGTTTGCAGTAAGTTTATCCCATGCAGCTTGGCTTTTCTACCGTTTGAGCAGGTTTGCCTTAGTTCAGTCCAAGTCGCTTTAATTTTATTTTTTATTAAACGATTAAGTGTTTGTAAGACGGTTGGCGTGAAATTTCGTGAAATAGTTTGATTGAACGTAAAATTGCATAAACTTTCTCCGTTTCTTTTGCTTTATACTTTATAATATCTTTGTCGTTTCTGTAGCGATGGACAAGTTGCATCATGCCGATAACTATTTGTGTCACATGTGGGATTAACTGGAATCTTCTAGTATCGTTGTCGTTTCTGGTGGCGATGGTTACTGATCGTTCGATGGAGCTGAGACCATACGACTCCCTATTTACCACTTTTTTTGTTTTTTTAAAGGCATCGTTGTCGTTTCCGGTCGTGATGTGACCGCGATGGGCCTTGCATTACGAGCCACGGAAGCAGGAATTTTGTAAATGAAAGCTGAAATTTGGGATTTATGATGTAAGATATATCGCTATAATTGGAGAGTTTTTCCTTTCCATGTTTTGGAATTTTCCTGCATGTGATGTTGTGATGCAATCGTATTTGCTTATTTTTAATATTATTTGTAAGATAGTGTGATTGTGTTTGTACTTTGAAATGGAAAAATTTATGTAAATTAATAATAGCTTGATAAAGGTAAGAATGACGTATTACTTTAGTAGTAGGATTTTTATTTAAAAGCTACAAGTCATGGGTTTAATTTTGGTGGGTAATATAGAGTTATAAAGTTTTAATTTAATGAGATCTAATGTGATATGTTAGGTAGTTAAGTCATGGGGACATCATGAAGCATCATTTTATTAAGTGTATTAGTTGATTAAGATATCATAGATGCTATGTCACATCTATGTTGTAGCATCCCTATCAATGTAACTAGATGCATTAACCCATCCTTGTTGACGTAACTAAATGCGTTAACGCATCCCCATTGATGCAATGCTTGTATTTTCGTATAAATATGCAAGTACCTGCCATGTATTTGGCACCATTTGGTCAATAGTGTAGTTGAACTCTTGCAGTTTTATTTTGTAATCTTAGCAAACGAGCAGTGAGTTCTCACAGTATGGATTTGAGTCAATTGTACAAAGTCTTATTCGAGTGGCATTGTACTTGGACACATTCCATGAACAATAATAAGATCAAGATTAATTCATATTCATTGCAACACTTTGACTTAGAATAGATTTACTTTCAATGCAATTTATTTTTTAATGTATTTAGTTCATATTTACATTTCCATCCATAGAATTCAACTAGATTGCATGTGAACACTTGTGATTTATATGGTTACATGTAAGGGATACCTGCTGCTCATCATTGGTGTTGTTTTTGGGGATGATGCTAGTGATCTAGATTAGTTATATTATAAACTATCAATGTTCAAGAATTAACAATTTATCTTTTTGAAAATATTCATATTTTAAGTCACACATATTGATGAATAGTCAAGGTACCCCTATGCCCAACCATACAAATCATGAAGCGTTCTTGCATGATCTGATTGAATTCCATGGACTTTATAGTTTTCAGTACACTAATCTTCTAAGAAGTAAACCTTCCCCTTAGGTCATTCGTTGTCTTTCCAATTACACTTGTGATGCACATGGTATGGTTAAGTGTAATTGAGGCATATGATTTTTATTATTTTGTGTTTTATATTCTTTGGTGCTTAAAGTAGAGAGATGAAGTAATTTAATAACTAAATTAATTTAACTAACTAACTGGTCTCTAACTAGCCCTAACATAAGCATTTGGTCCCACTTTCCATACACATCGTGAACCCATGTATCCATTGTTGGGTTACCAAGTGCTACACTACTAGGCACGCCAAGCAATAACTTTGCTAGGATTACCAAGTGAATACGTGTTTATATTCGAAGCAGTTGTACTTATGTATTTAATCTATTTAGCTTAGCTTACTTAATCACTTAATTAGCTTAATTATTGAGAAACATTGAACAAGTAACTAAAAACATTAAATGCAAGAATAAAACATTTAAACTATCCAAAATGCTACAAGGTTTATCAAGAAGCTCGTCTTTATTACCATACACGCTAGTGTGGTTCAAGTACAACAGTGCTTGAATAAAGATCTTTACACTTAATGACTCCTGTTGTAGGTACTTGAGAAAATATTCTAACTTTCGAATGAACAAACTACAAGAGCTCTACTACTACTATGATTTAATGCCCATAAACACTACTGGGAGCTCATATTTATAGTTTTGCTACAGTATTGCATTGATGGGGCCCCATAGATGTAGCAAATGCTACGTCAATGCAGCCTCGTCGACAAGGCAACACCATGTAAATAGGGCTCGTCAGTGAAGCCATGTCAATAGGGGTCCATCAATGCAACACATTGACACTTATCACATATTATTAATTAAAAACATGTCTCCTTCACATAGAGTTGATAATCTATCACATGATGAGAACACTAGTAGGAGAAATGATAGGATCTATATTGAAGAAAATTGGAGTGAACTAATACAAGTAGGGATCTCATATGCTCATCTTGACCCTTACTATATTCAAGAACTACATTCAATTGTCATGGACAATACTAAAGGACATGGAACAAATCCTAGATTAAGGAGGACCTCAAGGCCTAGGACCTCCTCTAAACTTAGAAGAGATGAATCAAGGGATCATAGGGGAAGATATAAAAGCCATGATGATTCTCTCAGTTTACCATCTTCCTCTTTCTCTTCAATGTCTAGTTCTAACAAAGATGAACATAGGTATAGAAAAAGAGATATACTATGAGATCAAGATGAAGATAGAAATAGAAAGTAAAGACAAGATGAAAGAAATCAATGTGAGCATAGATGAGATCATCATAATAAGATAAATAGAAATAAAGATTACCATCATGATATGTGTGATAATGATGAACCCTTGTTGGTTACCAAAAGCATGATACAGATCACAGAGGTAGTTCGAATACCCCACAGGCATCAAAAGAAAAGTCACATTAAAAGGCTTGATATGAATAACATTCCTGATGGGACGCGATATCGCGATGCGCCATCATATCTATAAATAAGAGGCGGCTCTCCCTTGTTTCTCATCCTCGGCTTAGATCATAGTAAAACTTTGGTAGTTTGATCCCTCCAGGGATAGAATATTTTCTATGTGCCCGCAGTAGGAACTCCAAAGTGAATAGATCTTTATTCGAGCAAATATTGTACCTGAACACATGTTTATGTACGGCAATAAAGACGAACTTCTTGGATAAACCTTGCAGTGCATGGAATAGGCTAATTAGGATTTTATTTATTATTATTTGTTGTTTATCATTTAATCGCTTTCTTAGTTCATTAATTCTCTCTCAACCCTTCTCTCCTAGTTAAGTGCCTCAGTACGACCGCTTCGAGCACGTGCGTTACGCTTGGTGATCCCAGCAATGATTAGCGTTTGGTAACCAAGGTTGCATTGGTTCAGGGTGTGAACGGTAAGTGCAAATGGATGCTGACACTAGGTTAATCTAGACTTAGTTAGTTAGTTAAAGTTAGTAATTAGTCTCTTCAACCCTTCACCTCTCAGCATAGGAGATAAAATAGAAAAAGCTATAAAAATCCTATACCTCAGACTTACTTAACCATACACTGTGACAAATACAAGTAAGTTTGGGAAGACAACGAATAATTAACCTTAAGTGTTCCATGAGGCATGTGGGCACTTAGTCTGTGGAGTTCAATCGGATAGCGTGTGTTATGCTCGTATTCGTATGGTTGAGTGTAGGGGTACCTCACCACTCATCATTGGCACCGTTGTCGGGGACTAAGTGCTTGTGCGCTAAGTAGAACATATGAGATCACTCACATCATTGGGAGCTTAAAAAAATCTTAGGGTTAATTAAATGAAAAATTATATAATGGTTAATTAGCACACCGATAAGACACAATGTCTTCTTCCTCTTCTCACAAGAACATTACACTACTTAGGGATAATATAAGAAACAGTTGGCAGTCAAAAAATCATAACCAAAATCAGCCAGTTCCTCAACAATATAGGGTGGTATATACTCATCCCAATGAGTATATACCTAATTTTACTTTTATCCTCCATCAAGATGAACAGATGCGCTGGAGAGACTTGCAAGGTAACATAGTGTTACCTCCAGATCGTGCAGTCCCCAACATGCTTCTTTGTGCTCTGGCACAAATAAGCATGACGGAATTATACGCGGAATATGTTGCGGAAGATTTTGACATGAGGGATTACTATCCCACATTCGCACAACGTATGAGGGACTCAAGGCAGGAGAGCCACCATACACTGTTGAAGGGCAAAGGGGTCCTGCACGTCCTAAGTGAAATTGGAGATGGTAAACCACTTGTAACAGGTTCTCTATTGAAAGATGTTCCTCCTCCTAACGATAGTGAGGAGGTGGGGTATCAGAACCTACGCTCCACGATACACAACCCTGGTTCTGATCCCTATGAATGCCAACTATTCACTGAGGGAATAACAACACATGATAAGGATGGGCACTCAGATCGTCATCACGATCGGGGCCGAAGCCACAAAAGAGAAGGTAGGAAACATCATCATGGAGATGGTTCTCCTTCTTCTTCGCCTTCTTCACATCATTCGCCCTCTCCTTCTGCGTTTGGGCACAGCCATCAAGAGCATAATGGTGAGGATAGAGGTAGACAAAATGAGAGACCTCGACNTTTCTTCGCCTTCTTCACATCATTCGCCCTCTCCTTCCACGTTTGGGCGCAGCCATCAAGAGCATAATGGTGAGGATAGAGGTAGACAAAATGAGAGACCTCGACGAGAGAGTTGAGAGAGAGGAAAAGGGTATGAACAAAGGAAAAGTAGGGAAGCACGTAGACATCATAGACGTCATGAAAGAGATGATCATGAACAACCCCTACTTGCAACCTGAAGCATGCTAGACATCACGGAGGTAGTGAGAATACCGACAAGGCATCAAAGAGATAGTCGGATCAAGCGCTTAGACATGAACAACATCCCACGCTTCGAAGGGGGATACAACGTGGATCTAAAAAATCATTTATAGGCATTCCACAATGCCTGCGCCTTGCAAAACATAGAGAATGAGTGGTAGAAACTAAAGTTGTTTCCCAGGACACTCATAAAGGAAGCAGAGAGTTAGTACCGATCCTTAGAACTGGAAACCATTAGGAGGTGGAGTACGATGTTAGAACTCTTCAACGATAAATATCAGACATACTCAAGAGTGTCTAACTTGCGTAAGCAGATCCAAGGATGGAAGAAAGGTACTCATGAACCCTTGGATGCTACCATGGGCCGCTACTACGCATTGCTACATCGTTGCCTGGGCCATGGTTACGCACAGCGGGTTCAACTCCGTCACCTCGTGGATGGGCTAAGGTATGAAACTAGGAGAACCCTTAGGACTTATGCCCAAGGGAGATTATCAGAACTTAGATCCCATGAAATTCATCGCTTGTTGGAGCAAGTAGCCAAAGAAGAAGGGGAGCTACGAAAAAGGGAAAGTGTGGAAGAATATAACCGTGATCCCTCCCTTCGAAAGAAGGAAGTGAAATTTTGCGATGAAGAGGATTAGTTACCACTCGAAGAGTTGGTGAACCAAAAAACTTGGCCACTTCAGAAGCTAACAACAGAAGTGGTGGCTAAGGTAGATTAGATACAAGACTCCTTGGATAGTAGACTTGAACTTGTCCTAAAAATCGTAGAGGAGTCTAAGGAGGAATGAAGCAGTGCCAAAGATAAGACAAAGTGGAGAGATTCAAGCCCTGCACATGACAAGGGTAAGGGGAAAATAGCTATCTCCGATGAGGTTGTGGATTTAGACATAGATGATGATGGTGGATGTGAGATCTGCTACTATGACCATCCTAAGGGATGTTGCCCAATCATCTCACATCTGCAAGAGTCTGGGGTGTATGCACTCAACCCGAGACTTAACAGATGGTAGACACCCCGAAGGTTACCTTATCCTCAAGGTAACCCAAGACAGTTCCACCAACCGTTGATGTACTATCCAAGTGGAACTCCACCACAACCCATTGGGAAACATTAGCAGTGGCAAAACCCACAGTCATGGGGGATGCCACCGCCTGGGCAACAATACCGACAACTCGATCCTTATGGTTACTACGTGTAGTAGCCGATTTCTCCAAGTGACCCTATGGGTTACGCAACTCCATGATGTCACTATCCAGTTTGGAAATATTATTAGACTTCCCCTCCTAGAGGGGACACTCCACATGTATGCCATCCTCCAAATCCATCTGCACCTCTCACACCAGTAGTTCCCATAACACCTCCTACTCCAACAATGCAAGGGGAACTCCCCACTCAACCACAGCAACGAAATGCTACAAGAGCCATAAACATTCAACCCGCTTCTAGTTCTGACAACCGTAAAAAGAGAAGACCTTTCTTCAGAACCAAAAGCCCAGAAAAGCTCTCACAACAACAAGCGGTTGAGTCTATGCATGCTCCTCCAACACATAAGGCTTCAAAGAACCCTTTCATCTAATAATAGAGCTTCATGCATACGGTTATGTTAATACATACCGTAACCGACTGGATCAAGTTAGGCCACCTTCCCAGGAAACTATCTGACCCTGGAAGTCCCTTAATCTACCTCCAAATCATCGGGAATAAACCACATAAGTCTCTTCTTGACTCAGGGTCTGGAGTCAGCTTAATATCACGAGAGATGTATCAAGACTGGAACCTACCCTAACTTAAGAAGAGAAATATCCAACTAGGGCTAGCTGACCAGTCCATCACCATTCCCTTGGGAGTGGTGGAGGACATTGTTACCACTGTGAGTGGTTGGTCATACCCAGCAGATTTTCTGGTGATAGAAGTTAACAACAATGAAGGGGACTTCCCAATTATAATGGGAAGGCCATGATTGAGTACAATAGATGCATACCTAGGGATCCGCGATCTTTCCTTGGAGATATCTAAGGTAAATATTTATGGAAAGATCAAGAAGAAGAAAGTTCCATGCATCACATATAGTGACTTAGAGGGTGATGACATGGAGGAATTCTCTACATCTCTTCCATGCAACTGGTGTGCACTAGAGGATAACATTCAAAGGTGCCTGTATGTAGCAACCACATAAGTAGTAGACACCCTGTGGTTGACAACTAAACGAAAGAGCAACCGACCAACATGCATGGAACGAACTGGGGGAACAACTCATGCTAACAACGAAGGCATAGACACATTGGAGTATGAGCGTCACCGACTTCCACCCCTTAATCTAAGAACATCAGTTGGGAGAAGTTGGACACTTCTAAGAAATTCAAATAGGCACTTATTATTTCGGATCTCTCCCTTTCCATTCAGTCATGGGGGAGATGGTCACCTATGCTAATCATTTGGGGCCCTTAGTTCTTTTAAGTTTTTGTTTTACATGTTTTTTTTTACAAATTGCTTTAACGTTTCTTGTTTTTGTTTTGCAACATCGTTATACTTTTTCATTTTGTGTGTGTGTGTGTTTGTGTGTTACCCACCTTGTAAGTTTGTCACCCAATAAGTGTTCTTCATGATGGTACGAACTATTTCTGTACTGATTGCTAATGTTTGGTTTTTACCTTTAAGTCATGATGTTGATACTAAGTTATGTTTCTTTTGATATAGCAGGCAATGAGTCCACTTCATCCATCCATCCACAAGTTCTATGGTCTCTCTCGGCTTGGAAATGTATAGTCCCTTCCTAAATAAGAACTCTAACGAATCGGTGACTGGGCATTTCTCAAACTAAGGAAGGACTCAAGGATTGAAGAGGGTGTGACTTCAAGGGAATTTGATGCTTTTGTGTTGGCCATTCTCTTGGGTGCTTGGATGTTTTCTTCTTGAGTTTTCTTATTGTTTCGACATCACCCAATCATCGGGAAGTTGAGCAAATAAAAATAACAAAGTCTTTGCATGGTGTGGTTCTCATGCATAAACACATAAAAAAAACTGTGAGAATTCAAAGCACACCCCTTAGAAAAAATAATCCCTTGGGCTACAAGCATTGGTCATGGAACTCGAAATCAAAATGTTCCCTCTAACTAAGGCCCTTCTCGCTTCCCATTCTCTCCTCCTTGTTCTGTCGGAATGGTGGTGGCTCTTGGGTGAAGGCATTCTTGTTATTTCAAGAGGATGGATTGGCCGAATGCATTAATGCGAAGTCACTGGAAGTGGTTTGTTTGAGGCGGACTTGGAATGGGATTTACTAAGTCACATTAATCATGAACTTCACAAGGGGCTGTACACCACCTTGTTCTTGAGATTCTATTCCATTTTCTTCTCTCCATCCTTCTCTCCATTGTTCACCTCATTGTTGGTTGTATCATTAGTGTATATTTTGGTTGACGCATTGTTTTCTTTTTGGTAAATTCTTGTGGTTAAGACTTTAACTCTTGTTCCAAATGACATTCCCAGAGCTTGCGGACTCTTTGAATGTGGGCTTGTCAGGGCATTAAGGGCATGAGCCTACTTTGGGGAGGACCCACTGACATTCCTCTTTGGTGCACTAGTTAAATTCTTTCCCCTAACATTTTTG
This sequence comes from Gnetum montanum, assembly GCA_015680685.1. NCBI lineage: Eukaryota > Viridiplantae > Streptophyta > Gnetopsida > Gnetales > Gnetaceae > Gnetum > Gnetum montanum. Next base: position 49,672 of record MNCI01003234.1, read on the forward strand.
CAATTAATTTTATTTTGTTCATTTCCATCTTGACATCCATTTCATCGATGTTTTAGTTGTCCCTTTTTCTCCCTCTTTCTTGTTCTTTTTCTTTCTCCATTCTATCGCTATCAGAGGTTCGTGATTAGTCATGGGGGTATGGGGCCCAATTTTTTCAATTTTCTCCTAACCCCGACACCTTCGGTAGTCATCAATATTATATCTCCAGACTCGCAATTAGCCATACCACAACTTAGCCAATGGACCTTTCACCGAAGCAAGGTATCCACTGCATTGAAATTCATTTACCCTTGCTAATATAAGGACTGTGTTGTATGTGTAGATGACAAACAGACAACAACGGATTGGATCTGGAGAGAACACTTGGAATGGAGCAGTGCTGAAGCAGCTATGCAAGGAGCAAGATTGATGGCGCGCTTATGAATGGACAACAAAAGGCACAATCTTGGCGTTGGCAGCAGCAAAACTTCTTTCTCTCTCTCTTTCTCAAGCTACCAAATAAGGCCTAATGTCAATGTAATAAGGTGTTCACTCTTGTTGTCATGAACACCAGTTTTGTTGTCTTGTAATGATGATCCGTTCACATGTCATCCCATTAGTTCCATTTGAGTCAATAATTCTATACCTTCTCAATATTTTGTAAGGAAATCTAGGATGATTTTTCATTCAGTCATGGGGGTATGATGGAACGCGATATCGCATGGGCCGTGATATCGCGTTCACCGTGATATCGCATCCCTTGGAATATCGCGTCGTCCCCCACGATATCGCGTAAGCGATATCGCGGTGCGCCGTAATATCTATAAATAAGAGGCGGCTCTCCCTTGTTTCTCATCCTAAGCTTAGACTGTAGTGAAACTTTGGCAGTTTGATCTCTCTAGATATAGAATATTTTCCATGTGCCCGCAGTAGGAACTCCAAAGTGAATAGATCTTTATTTAAGCAAATATTGTACCTAAACACATGTTTGTGTACGACAATAAAGATGAACTTCTTGAATAAACCTTGCAGTGCATGGAATAGGCTAATTAGGGTTTTATTTATTATTATTTACTATTTATCATTTAATCACTTTCTTAGTTCATTAATTCTCTCTCAATCCTTCTCTCCTAGTTAAGTGCCTCAGTACGACCGCTTCGAGCACGTGTGTTACGCTTGGTGATCCCAGCAACGATTAGCGTTTGGTAACCAAGGTTGCATTGGTTCAGGGTGTGAATGGTAAGTGGGAAAGGATGCTGATGATAGGTTAATTCAGACTTAGTTAGTTAGTTAAAGTTAGTAATTAGTCTCTTCAACCCTTCACCCCTTAGCATAGGAGATAAAACAGAAAAAGCTATAAAAATCATATACCTTAGAATTACTTAACCATACACTGTAACAAATACAAGTAAGTTTGGGAAGACAACTAATAATTAACCTTAAGTGTTCCATGAGGCATGTGGGCACTTAGTCTGTTGAGTTTGACCAGATCGCCCGTGTTACGCTTGTATTCATATGGTTGAGTGTAGGGGTACCTTGCCACTCATCAATTCCAAAATTTGAGGAAGGCTATAATTTCTATCCACAACATCATTTACAATATTTCCATGATGCCTGCACATTACAAAATATTGAAAGTAAGTGGCAAAAGCTTAAGCTCTTTCCTAGGATACTAATAAAAGAAGCTAAAATTTGGTATAGATCGTTAGAACCAGATTCAATCCATTGGTGGTTCATAATGCTTGAGCTCTTTAACAAAAAATTACCAAACTTATGAAAGAGTATCTAATCTAAGAAAACAAATCCAAGGATGGAAGTAAGAAAACCATGAATCCTTGGATGTAGCCTTGGATGGATACTATTCTCTACTATATAGATGTCCAAGCCATGGTTTTTCTCAAAAAGAGCAACTTCTTCACATCTAAGATGGGCTTTGTAACAAAACGAGGAAGACCCTTGGGATCTATGCCCAAGGATGATTATTAGAATTGAGAGTCCATTAGATATAAAGGCTAGTTAAACAAGTGGAAAAAGAAGGAGTACTATGTAAAAGGGAGAATGTAGAGAAATATAACTAGGATCCAAATTTTCACAAAAGAGAGGTCCACATTTATGACAAAGAAAAAGAGGTAGCTCTTGATGAGTTGATTTCACACAAAACCTTGCCAATGAAAAAGTCTATTACTGAGATTAAAGTAAGGGTAGATAAGATGTGGGAATATATGGGAGAAAAATTTACAACCAACTTGAAAATCATAGAGAAAAAGGTAAAGCAAGTATGATATAGTAATCAAGACAAGAAGAGAAAAAAGAACAAGTAAACAAGGAAGGACACTTATTGACGAAAAGAGAAAATAGCTATAGTAGAAGAGGCTTCAAACTCATATACAAAGAAGGATGATGGATGTGACATTTGTCAATATGAACATCCAAAGGGCTATTGCCCATTTATGTTACATCTATAAGAGCATGGGGCTTTTTCTTTGAATCTTAAGTTTGTAGAAAGGAAAATTCCTAAGAGATTGCCTTACCCACAAGGCAATTTTAAACAATCCTATAACCATTGGTACTATCCTAGTGGAACTTCTTATCAAACTCAAGACTACTGTCAACCATAATGGCGAAGCCCACATTTATAGGGGATGCCATCAGTAATCTAACAATGCCCTTATCGCTAGCCAAAATCTTATGGATACTATGTTCAAAAACCTCTTTCTCTAAGTGGTTCCACTTATTATGCCTTAAATTACTCCTATTACTCTCTTCAATACCATCAACTTGTAACATCTCTTGTGGGATCACCATCTTGTACCTATTATTCTCCGTCATATCCTTAATACTCTCATACTTCCCTCTAGCATATGTCACCACCAACAATGCAGGAAGGATCAGCATCATAACCTTAATAGAAGAATGCCACTTGTGTCAAGAACATACAAGTGAATGATAATGTTACTAGAGCTTAGCAAAAGTCCCATAAATGTCCTTTCTTTAGGTTAGTTTCCACACATGTGAATATAACTAGTAGACATACTAGCTCATTAGAACTAGCACAAGGAAAATTTAGTGCAACACCTTTTCTCACAAAAACAATGTCTCCTAATCTTACACAAAAGCCAACAATCATCACCACTCCAGCACAAACATAAAAGATGACCCTATCACTATGGAGAGACAAAAAATTCCATGCACTACTAATAATGATAAAGGATGTAGTTATGGGCTGAAAGTTCAAAGTGATAACACAATCCCTATACCAACCCATAATAAACTTAAGGAATAAGTGTGTATGCAAAACCAAGTCTACACAGTAGCAACTAAACCAAAAAACATCTAATGGCTTAAGAATCAAAATACCAAACTATTCAAAAGATGCATAGAAAAAACCAATTCACTTATTAGTTCTAGTTCTACAAAAAGTGAACCAAATAGAAAACTTGGACAAGAACATCTTAGACTCTGACTATACACCAAAAGAAGATGTTAAAAAGAGAGAGAGAAGAACTAAAATAGAAAATAAACAAGAAAACATGTTTGGACCTCCTAAGAGAAAACACCTTCGATTCTAGCTAAAGATATGTTTCCAAATGATTGAAACGTGATTATCATCAATGTTAAATGGGCTACCAAGCGAAAAGTTAAAACATTAAAGATGATAAATGGAAAACTGATGGCATATAACTAAGAAAATTTGTGGTCCATTTTTTGAATGCTTGCCCATGAGTTTAGTCATGGGGAAGAT
>MNCI01003234.1:59927-81735 GCA_015680685.1 Gnetum montanum
GGGGGGAGTGTGGGGGTGGTGTGTGGATGCTCCATCTTGAATCAAGAACTAATAAGTGCATTTTCACTTTTTTGTTTTACAATTTTTTATTATTTTCATATTTTTTCAAAAGTTTTAAAATTCTTAATATGTTTTCTATTTCTTGTTATTTTATTTTCTTTATAATTTTCTATTTTCTTGAGTCATTTTATTTATGTTTTATGGATGGTTACTATGTTTTTGTTAATAATATTGCCAATCATGAGGTAGAAGTCGACACCATGTATTAGGTATTTGTTCTATGTTATTAAAATGATTGGATAAAAAATTGTGTAAAGTAGTGAGAACACATCATCCATCCCTCTAGTTCTATAAATGAGAGATCTTTATCATGAAAGCAATATGTTTCTTCTCAAATAAAACTAAAATTAACTATGATCATTGTTCCTTAAAGAAAGAGGGAAAGACCAATTGGAAATGGTAAAGGGTGTGACCTTAAGGGGATTTATGGGTTCTCTTCTTGACTTCTTGGGGTCTCTAACTCCTCATTGAACATATCATCACTCCTATTATCAACTAGTAAATAGGAAGCATGTCTTTGCATGGTGTGATTCCCAAAAAAGAGAGAAAAATAAAAAAGCAATGGGAATTCAAAGCACACCCCTTAGATGTAATAATGGGGTATAAGCACTGGTTATGGGGTCAGAAAGGTATCCATCTAACTAAAGCCCTTTCTTCCTTCTTCTTTTCTTGGAATGATGTTCATTCTTCATGATTGTTAGGGACTCATGATGGTAGGCAAGAAGGGGCACATCAATGCAAGGCCACTATCAATGGTATGATACTGGTTTGAAACTTGGAAAGATAGGTATGATAGTCATCTTAATCACAATTAACACAAGAACCTATTGTGGACATGGTTAGGTACCTCATGTCCTAATCTTTGCAATCCCTTCTCATTTCATTATTCACCTCACTGCTACATGCAATTATGAGCCTAATGGTTTTGTATAGTATAGTGTAAGATCATAACCAAGGTAGCCATCTGTTGTTTGGAATAAAGGCATGATCTACATTTGACTTCTAAGATGTCCATGGACATCTATAGAAGTGGTTATACAAGGGCATTATGGTAGGAGCCTACTTTGGGAAGGATCCACTTGCATAACTTTTTTTGATCATGGCTTTGAACCAAACCTCACATCTTCAAGAACATCATGAATAGCTTCTTTGAATTTATGCATGGTTTTCTGACTAACTTCTTATCAATTTCGAGTTGCTTTTAATGCTTTTATATTAAAATGTCCTTTAAATTCAAAATTTCATGGCCATCTTGTGAACCAAACCTTTAGTTTTAATTGTTAGAAAAGTTGTGAGCTTTCGAAGTTAAGCTTATTTATTGTGAGGTGGGAAGAGGAGGAGGGGGTGTGGGATGTGGGGGCAGTGGATGGTTAAGGATGTAATTTTTGTAACCCCCCATTTTCCAACATTATGGCAAATAAAAGTAAAAATAATCAAAATGACTTGAATAACTTAATGATTTTAGTTACCTCATAGCCTTGGGAATATTATTTTATAATCACCTTGAACTTAAATAGTAATTTTTTTTCAAATTTTAAGCTAACTAGGGATTTGAAAAGGGTTAATTATCAAGGAAAATTTACCAAAAATAACATTGATCCTTTGGTGCTTGTAGGTGATGCTAAAAAAATGCCTAATGTTGAAGGTCTTTTACAAGACAAGGAAAAGAGGCTACGAGGAGGATATTCCCATGGATAAATAGCATATACAAGGATTAAAGCTCAAACATCACATGTTTGTTGGACCCATGGGATGATGAGGATAAATTTTAGTTTATCCTTCAAAAATGTTTTACATAAAAGAGGAGCATCAACATAGCAATCAAGGTTGGAAAATTTGCCATCACTAACAACAATAAGAAGATTAATCTTCAATGGGTTTTTAAGGAGCTTTGTGATTTTGTAAACGTTAATGTCTATTTGGTCTTTTGTCAGTTTATAATACATCCACTCAAATAAATTTTTTTAATGCGATACTCCAGTTTTGTAATGGTAGCTAATCAGTCTTGGTCACCCCACAATTTTTGTAATGAAACTTCGTCCATTATATATAACTTAAGGATGAGTTTTTAGTTAGTCATGGGGGTATGATGAGACCTAATATGTTAGGTAGCTGAGTCATGGGGACATCATGAAGCATCAATTTGTTAAATGTATTAATTGGTTGAGATATTGTAGATGCTACATCACATCTATGTTGTAGCATCCTTGTCTATGCGTCTCAATTGGTTGGTACATTGTAGATGCTATATCAAATCTGCTATATCATAGATGTAATATCACATATGTTATAACTTAGTTATGTTGATGCATCCTCATCAACACACCCCCGTTGACATAACTAAATGTGTTAATGCATCCCTGTTGATGCAATGCCTCTATTTGCTTATAAATATGTGAGCACCTACTACGTATTTGACATAATTTGATCAATAGTGTAGCTAAACTCTTGCAATTTTATTTTGTAATCTTAGCAAACAGTCAGTGAGTGCCCATCGTGTAGATTTGAGTCACTTGTATTGAGTCTTGTTTGAGTGTCATTNGTCAATAGTGTAGCTAAACTCTTGCAATTTTATTTTGTAATCTTAGAAAATAGTTAGTGAGTGCTCGCAGTGTGGATTTGATTCAATTGTACTACGTCTTATTCAAGTGGCATTGTACATGTATACATTCCATGAATAACAATAAGATCAAGATTGATTCATATTCATTGCAACACTTTGACTTAGAATATATTTACTTTTAATGCAATTTACTTTAGATGTACTTAGTTAATATTTATAGTATCATGCACATTAAGNGTGGAAGAAATTATTAATGTGCACATCATTGTCCCAAAAGATAACCAAAAAAAATTGCAAAAAAATAAGGATTTAGCTCTTCATACTGAAGAATGGCAAAAATAAACTTATTTAGCTTACCTTATTATAATAATGTTATAGATACAAGAATTAACTTTGTAAGCTTTATTTAATCATTTTTTACGATAGTGTATTTATGTATATGAATTAATGATGACTTTTTATGGCTAGCTTTTAGCAATGCTTTGCAAAAATAATGCATTTTAAAAAAAATTCTCATTTATCTATTGTTCCAAAATTCTTTATATTTTATGCTTTTTTATATAGATTAGTAGAAAGCTTAATGAGTGGGATGATGTGATTCATTTTTTAGAAACCTAAGCTACAAGTTGCAAAATGTTTTTGTACTTTATGTTTTTAAATGATCATCACATGGAGCCACAATGTTGATCCTACTAGGGAAAGAGCCAAGAACATTGGTGAATGAGCAAAAGCCTAGCCTCTTTGGGTGAAGATAACTTAATGCTTCCCAACAAAATCAAACTTGTGACTTTGGGTTACCAAGCCAAGACTCTTGCCACTAAGCTAAGACCATATTCTTTGCTTTTGATTTTATGTTTAGCTTTGTGAAAATTCCTAATTAATTCAAATCAATTATGGTGTTAGCCTAGTGGTAAGACTCTTAATTTGAAGGATCCAAGTTATGGGTTTGATTCTAGTGGGTAATGCTAAGTTATAAAGTTCTAACTAAACTATATATCTTAGGGGTTGATGAGTGGAAAATAACCCTATGCTCAATAATACAAATCACTAAGCTTTCACATGCAATATGGTCATATTGCATGGATTCTATGTCTTTCGGTGCACTATTCTATAGGAAGTGAACTTGCCCTAACAATCATTTGTTGTCTTCCCAATTACACTTGTGAGATACAAAGGTATGGTTAAGTGTAATCGAGGCATATGATTCTTGATTATTTTTATGTTTTATATTTTGAGTGCTTAAAATAAAGGATGAAGGGAATGAAGTAATTTAATTGCTAATTTAATCTAGCTAACTAACCAAGGTCTAACTATTCCTAACATAAGTATCCAATCCCACTTTTCATGCACCTCCTAAACACATATAACACTAATGGGTTGCCAAACATTAAGTGCTACTAAGATTACCAAGCATCATTCACATGCTCAAAGTAGTCATACTTATCTGCTTAATTAATTGCTTAATTATTGAAAACATTAAAGAAAATTGCATGAAACATTAAATGCATAAATAAAATATTTAATCTAACTGAAGTGCTTCTAGGTTTATCAGAAATCTTATCTTTATTGCACACACTACCATGCTTAGGTACAATAGTGCTCGAATAAATATTCGTACACTTAATGACTCCTATCGTGGGCACTTTGGAAAAATATTCTAACTTAGGGGAAGAAAAACTACAAGAGCTCTACTATGCTATGACTAAGATACCCCTAAATCATGCACCCAAGTACTTATTTATAGGCTAGTACACATCCCATGACATCGGATATTTGACATCGCCTCTAAGCCCTTCATATAAGATATTTGATATCTTAGCCAAACACAATATACTTCATCATGTCCCCATGATTGAATAAAAGCTCATTCTTGAGTGAATAAAATTTCATTCTTGAGTGAATAAAAGGAGGAACAAGTCCCTTACAAAATATTGAGAAGGTATGGAATTAATGACTGACATGCAAATTGACTCAGATGAAATAAAAAAATTCTAAGTGCCCAGGTGTATGGATTTACAGTGTTTTACAAAATTGGACGTTCATGACAATAAAATTAAACACCTTGGCCAAAACTAATAGCCAACTCATCTGGTAGCTGAAGAATGAGGGAGAAGATTCACTGATTATGAAGGGGCCTCATTGCATGGTGGTGGTGCTTATTCCTTGGTGAAAATAGTCTCGCCTTTAGGCCATGCTTCCCATTGCAGTCGCAACAAAATCATGGATTAGTATGTGATGAGTGGCGAGGTACCCCTACACTCAACCATACGAATACGAGCGTAGCATGTGCGATCCGGTTGAACTCCGCAGACTAAGTGACTACACGCCTTATGAAACACTTAAGGTTAATCATTTGTTGTCTTCCCAGACTTACTTGTAATTATCATGATTGTATGGTTAAGTAAGTCTGAGGTATATGATTTTTATGTCTTTTATGTTTTATCTCCTATGTTGACAAGGTGAAGGATGAAGAGACTAATTAACTAACTTTAACTAACTAACTAAGTCTTAATTAACATTGCATTAGTATCCATTTCCACTTACCGTTCACACCCTAAACCAATGCAACCTTGGTTACCAAACGCTAATCATTGTTGGGATCACCAAGCGTAACGCACGTGCTCGAAGCGGTTGTATTGAATGCACTTAACTAGGAGAGAAGGGTTGAGAGAGATGTAATTAACTAAGAAAGCATTTAAATGATAAACAATAAATAATAGTAAATAAAGTCCTATTTAGCCTATTCCATGCACTGCAAGGTTTATCTAAGAAGTTCGTCTTTATTGCCGTACACAAACTTGTGTTCAGGTACAATATTTGCTCGAATAAAGATCCATTCACTTTGGAGCTCCTACTATGGGTGCATGGAAATTATTCTATCTCTGGAGAGGTAAAACTGCCAGAGTTTCACTACAGCCTAGGCCTAGAATGAGAAATAAGGGAGAGTCGCCTCTTATTTATAGATTTGACGACGCATTGCGATATTGCGTATGCGATATTGCAGGCGAAGACGTAATATCGCGGGGGATGCGATATTGCGGCGGATGCAATATTGCGTCCCATCATACCCCCATGACTAAATAAAAACNCAATATCGCGGGGGATGCGATATTGCGGTGGATGCAATATTGCGTCCCATCATACCCCCATGACTAAATAAAAACTTGTCCTCGAGTTCCTTACAAAATATTGGGATGGTATGGGATTATTGACTCAAAATGGAACTAATGGGATGACATGTGAACGGATCATCATTACAAGACAAGAAAAAACTAGTGTTCATGATAACAAGAGTGAACACCTTATACATTTGACATCAGGCCTTATTTGGTAGCTGAGAAAGAGAGAGAGAGAATTTTTGCTACTACCAACGCCAAGATTGTGCCTTTTGTTGTCCATTCATAAGCACGCCATCCATCTCGTTCCTTGCATAGCTGCTTTAGCACTACTCTATTCCAAGTGTTCCCTCCAGATCCAATCCATTATTGTATGATTGCCATCTGCACATACAACACAGTCTTATATTAGCAAGGGTAAATGAATCACATTGCAATTTATACCTTGCTTCGATGAAGGGTCCATTGGTTGAGTTGTGGTATGGATGATACGGGTCTAGAGATATAATAGTGGCTATTGAAGGTGTAGGGGTTAGGAGAAAATCGAAAAAATTTGGGTCCGAACCCCCATGACTAAGAGCGAACCTCTGGTAGCGATAAAATGGAGAAAGAATAAAGAACAAGAAAGATGGAGAAAAATAGACAACTATAACGTCGGTGAAATGGATGTTAAGATGGAAATGAAAAAAATAAAATGGATTGCAAAAATGTTAAGGAAAAGAATTTAATGGATGCACCAAATAGGAATGTCAGTGGGTCCTCCCCAAAGCAGGATCATTCCCTTAATGCCCTGACAAACCCACATTCAAAGAGTCTGTAGGCTCTGGGAATGTCATTCAGAAACAAGAGTTAAAGTCTTAACCACAAGAATTTACCAAAAATAAAACAATGCGTCAACCAAAATATACACTAATGATACAACCGACAATGAGGTGAACAATGGAGAGAAGGATGGAGAGAAGAGAATGGAATGGAATCCCAAGAACAAGGTGGTGTACAACCCCTTGTGTAGTTCATGGTTAATGTGAGTTAGTAGATCCCATTCCAAATCCGGCCTCAAACAAACCACATCCAGTGACTTCACATTAATGCATTTGGCCAATCCATCCCCTTGAAGTAACAAGAATGCCTTCACCCAAGAGCCACCACCATTTCGATGAAACAAGGAGGAGAGAATGGGAAGCGAGAAGGTTCTTAGTTAGAGGGAACATTTTTATTTTAGTTCCATAACCAGTGCTTGTAGCCCAAATGATTATTTTGTATGATTATTTTGTCTAAGGGGTGTGCTTTGAATTCTCACAGTTTTTTTTTTGTTTTATATGTTTATGCGTGAGAACCACACCATGCAAAGACTTTGTTATTTTTATTAACTCAGCTTCTCGATAATTGGGTAACATCGAAGTGGTAAGAAAACTCAAGAAGAAAACATCCAAGCACCCAAGAGAATGGCCAACACAAATACATCAAGTTCCCTTGAAGTCACACCCTTTTCAATCCTTGAGTCCTTCCTTAGTTTGAGAAATGGCCAGTCATCAATTCGTTATAGTTCTTATTTAGAAAGGGACTATACAGTTCCAAGCCGAGAGAGACCATAGAAATTGTGCATGTATGGATGAAGTGGATTCATTGCCTGTCATATCAAAATAACCATACCTTAGTATCAACATTGTAACTTAAAGGTAAAAATCAAACATTAGTAATCAATAGAAAAATAGTCCATACCATCATTAAGAACACTTATTGGTGACAAACTTAATAAAATGGATAAGTCACACACGCACACACACAGGAAATGAAAAAGTATGAACGATGTTGTAAAAAAAAAAGAAAAGTTAAAGAAATTTGTAAAACAAAAATGTGTAAAATAAAAAGGTGTAAAACAAAAATGTGTAAAAAAAATGTGTAAAACAAAAATGTAAAAGAATTGAGGGCCTCGAATTGATGTTCTCCCAATTAAGGGGTGGAAGTCAACGACGTTCATATTCCAATGTATCTATGCTTTCGTTATGGGCATGAGTTGTTCCCCCAGTTCATTCCATGCATGTTGGTTAGTTGCTCTTTCGATTAGCTATCAACCATGGGGTGTCCACTTGTTATGTGGTTGCGACATATAGACACCTTTGTATCAGAGTTTCTTGGGCACACCAGTTGCATGTAGGAGATGATGAGCATTCCTCCATGTCATCACCCTCTGAGTCACTGTATGTGATGCATGGAACTTTCTTCTTCTTGATCTTTCCATAAATGTTTACCTTAGATATTTCCAAGGAAAGATTGTGAATTCCTAAGCATGCGTCTATTGTGGTTAGCCATGCCCTTCCCATTATAATTGGGAAGTCCCCTTCATTGTTGTTGACCTTTATCACCAGGAAATCAGTTGGGTATGACCAACCACACATAGTGGTAACGATGTCCCCCGCCAATCCCAAGGGAATGGTGATGGATTGTTCAGCCAGATCTAGTTGAATATTGCTCTTCTTGAGTTGGGTTAGGTTCCAAGCTTGATACATTCCTCGTGATATCAAGTTGACTCCGGAACCTGAGTCAAGAAGAGCCTTATGTGGTTCGTTCCCGGTAACTTGGAGGTAGATTAAGGGACTTCTAGGGTCATATATTTTCTTAGGAAGGTGGCATACCTTGATCCAGTCAGTTATGGTATGTGTTAACATAACCATATGCGTTGAGCTCTGGTATTGGTTTGAAGGGAGCTCTAAATCCTTATTTGTTAGAGGAGCGGTTGTAGACTCAACCGCTTGTGGTTGTGAGAGCTTGTTTGGGCTTTTGGTTTTGAAAAAAGATCTTCTCTTCTTACGGTTATCAAAACCAGCAATGGATTGAAGGTTTATAGCTCTCGTAGCATTATGTTGCTGCGGTTGAGTGGGGAGTTCCCCTTGCATTGTTGGAGCAGGTGGTATGGGAACTATCGGCGGAAGAGTGGTGGATGGATTTGTAGGATGGTATGGATGTGGAGCATCTCTCGAAGGAGAAGGAGTCCTTCTAACATACTCCTGAACTTGGTAGTAATGTTGTGGAGTTGTGTGATCCATGGAGTCACTTGGAGAAACCAACTGCTGCACGTAATAGCCATAAGTATTGAGTTTCCAGTAAGGGTATTGTTGCCTTGGTGGTGGCATCCCCCATGACTGTGGGTGTTGCCACTGCTAGTGTTGCCCAATAGGTTGTGGCGGAGTTCCACTTGGATAGTACGTTAACGATTGGTGGAACTGCCTTGGGTTACCTAGGGTATAAGGTAATCTTTGGGGTGTCTATCGTCTGTTAAGTCTCAGGTTGAGTGCATACATCCCATACTCTTGTAGATGTGAGATGATTGGACAACATCCCTTAGGATGGTCATATTGGCAGATCTCACATCCACCATCATTGTCTGTATCCAAATCCACAACTTCATCGAAGATATTCATTTTTCCCTTACCCTTGTCACGTGCATGACATGAATCTCTCCTCTTTTTCTTATCCTTGTCACTAATTCATTCCTTAGATTCCTCTATAATCTTTAGGATAATTTCAATTTTACTATCTAAAGAGCTCCATATTTCATCTACCTTAGCCAGTACTTCTATTATTAGCTTTTGAAGCAGCAAGGTTTTTCTATTCACCAACTCTTTGAGTGGTGACTCATCCTCTTCATCACAGAATCTCACTCCCCTCTTCCAGAGGGAAGGATCGTAGTTATATTCTTCCACGCTTTCTCTTTTCTGTAGCTTCCCTTCTTCTTTAGCTATTTACTCCAACAATTAATGAACTTCATGGGATCTAACTTCAGATAATCTCCCTTGGGCATAAGTCCTAAGGGTTCTCCTAGTTTCGTACCTTAGCCCATCTACGAGGTGGCGGAGTTGATCCCGTTGTGCGTAACCATGGCCCGGGCAACGATGTAGCAATGCATAATATTGGCCCATGGTAGCATCCAAGGGTTCATGAGTACCTTGCTTCCATCCTTGGATCTATTTACGCAAATTAGACACTCTGGAGTACGTTTGGTATTTATTGTTGAAGAGTTCTAACATCGTACTCCATCTCCTAATGGTTTTCAGCTTTAAGGACTAGTACTAACTCTCTACTTCCTTTATGAGTGTCCTAGGAAATAACTTTGATTTCTACCATTAGTTCTCTATGTTCTGCAAGGCACAGGCATTGTGGAATGCCTATAAATGATNTAACTTTGATTTCTACCATTAGTTCTCTATGTTCTACAAGGCACAGGCATTGTGGAATGCCTATAAATGATTTTGTAGATCAGCGTTGTATCCCCCTTCGAAACGTGGGATATTGTTCATATCTAGTCTCTTGATCCGACTATCTTTTTGATGCATTGTTGGTATTCTCATTGCCTCCGTAATATCTAGCATACTTTGAGTGGCAAGTAGGGATTTATCATGATCATCTCTCTCATGACGTCTATGATGCCTACGTTGTTCCCTACTTTTCCTTCTTTCATGCCTTAAAATCCTAGAATACCCTCATCCTCTCTCTCGACTCTCTCGTCGAGGTCTCTCATTTCGCTTACCCTTATCCTCACCATTATGCTCTTGATGACTGTGCCCTGATGTGGAAGGAGAGGGTGAATAATGTGATGAAGGGGAAGAAGAAGGAGAACCATCGCCATGATGATGTTTCTTACCTTCTCTTCTGTGGCTTCGGCCCCGATCGTGATGACGATCTGAGTGCCCGTCCTTGTCATGTATTTTCATTCCCTTAGTGAACAGTTGGTGTTCACGGGGATCAGAACCAGGGTTATGTATCATGGAGCATAGGTTCTAATACCCCACATCCTCACTATCGTTAGGAGGGGAAGCATCATTTGATGGAGAACGCGTTATAAGTGGTTCACCATCTCCAATTTCACTTAGAACGTGCAAGACCCCTTTGCCCTTCAACAATGTATGGTGGCTTTCCTGCCTTGAGTCCCTTAAATGTTGTGCTTCTGTGGGATGATAATCCCTTGTTTTAAAGTTTCCCATAACATATTCAGCATAGATTTGTGTCATGCTTATCTGTGCAAGAGCACGAAGAAGCATGTTAGGGACTGCCCGATCTGGAGGTAACACTATGTTACCTTGCAAATCTCGCCAACACAGTTGTTCATCTTGATGGAGGATAAAAGTAAAATCAGGTATATACTCATCAGGATGAGTATATACCACCTAGTACTATTGAGGAATTGGTGGATTTTGGTTATGTGTTTTAGACTACTGACTGTTTCTTATATGCTCCCTAGGTGTTGAAGCGCTTTTGTTCGAAGAAGAAGACATTGTTTCTTATTCGGTGTGCTAATTAATCATTATATAATTTTTGTTTAATTAACCCTAAGGTTTGTTTTAGCTCCCAATGATGTGAGTGATCTCCTATGTTCCACTTAGCGCACAAACACTTAGTCCCCGGAAACGGTGCCAATGATGAGTGGCAAGGTACCCCTACACTCAACCATATGAATACAAGCGTAGCACGTGTGATCTAGTCGAACTCCATAGACTAAGTGCCTACACGCCTTATGGAACACTTAAAGGTTAATCATTCATTGTCTTCCCAGACTTACTTGTAGTTGTCATGATTGTATGGTTAAGTAAGTATGAGGTCTAGGATTTTTATGTCTTTTATATTTTATCTCCTATGCTGACAAGGTGAAGGGTGAAGAGACTAATTAACTAACTTTAACTAACTAACTAAGCCTTAATTAACCTAGCATCAGTATCCATTCCCACTTACCGTTCACACCCTGAACCAATGCAACCTTGGTTACCAAATACTAATCGTTGCTGGGATCACCAAGCGTAATGCACGTGCTCGAAGCAATTGTACTGAATGCACTTAACTAGGAGAGAAGGGTTGAGAGAGATTTAATTAACTAAGAAAGAATTTAAATGANGTCAAATCTATAAATAAGAGGTGGCTTTCCCTTGTTTCTCATTCTAGGCCTAGACNGTGGATGCAATATTGCGTACGCGATATCACGACGGATGCAATATTGTGTACACGATATTGCGGCCCATGCGATATCACGTCCCATCAGTATGCAATGTGTAACTTATAGCTTTTAGGAACCTTTTCTCATTGGTAGTTACACCTGGCTAGGTTGTGATTATGATGAATAAATTCTTTTAATAGCATTAGTTGGAAGATTGAAAAATAGGGTGAAATTGATAAGCTATCCATTATTAAATTTTGAAAAGCCTAAATGCAATGAAATGCTTGATGAGGGTTAAAAAATCCACAACGAGAAAAAAGAGGATTTCATTGAAAAACTTTATGAAGATGCATACAATTAGATGTCATTGATGAGGCACACAAAAGGATTTTATTGTGAGAATGCCTAAGGATAAAGAACTTAACTAATCCAACCAAAAGGTATGCAAATGGATCCTCACCAAAGTAGTCATATGCCCTTTGTTTCCCTTGCAGATCCTCAAACTAAGAAGTCCATGAGCCCCATGGATGATTAATGGTTATAGATAGTCAAGTATGAAAGATCAAAGAAACTACTTAAGAATTCTGAAACATCAAACTAAGACATTGAACAAGGACATGAACATTGGCAGTGAGGTGAGGCATGGAAAGCATAGATGGATGAGAGAGAGAAATTGGAATAGAGTTCTTGATTAAGGTCACATGAATTTCCTCATAAATTTTATGGTTAAAAAACCTAATAAAATCCATCCTTAGGCTAGACCAAAACTAACCATGTTTAGTGACTTCACATTGCCACTCTAAGATTGGTCCATCCCCTTGAGACACAAGAGTGCTCACAGAGAACAACCACCATTTCTTATTTAAGAAGAAAAGAGATGGAGGAAGTGAGAAAGGGCCTTAGTTAGAGGGGACCTTTAGGCATGGGTAACATGTTTTTCTAGTCCCATAACTAGTGCTTGTAGCCCATTTATTTTTTCTGAGGGATGTGCTTTGAATTCCCATCATTTTTGTTTGTTTGTTTTTGGATGGAAACCACACCATGCAAATACTTACTCAACTTCTTATTATTGGTCAATACATAATGCTAATAAATCCATGAAGACACCCATGCATCTAAGTAGAAGAGGTAGTATTGAATCCCCTTGAAGTCACACCTTGTTCAAACCCTTGAATCCTTCCCAAGTCCAGAAACTACCAAGGTTACAAGTTTGTTAAAGTTGTATTAATGAAAAGGGAATTCACACATCTAGAATTGGAACACCATAGAGTTTGTGGATGGGTGGATGATGTGGACTCACTACCTATTTCATGAAAAAGAAACCATGTCTTAGTTATCAGTAATAAAATTCAAAGTTAGAATATAGACACCAACAATCAAATAACCGGATAACACATGCCCACATCAAGTAAACTGCACTGTAACCAGCTGGTAATAAGGCACGTTATTATTATAACACAATAAGAAAATCACACCAAAATAAAGAAAAATATACATGAAATCATAAAATATTCAAGAAAAATAAAAGGTACTAACGATCTTGTAAAACAAAAATTGGAAAAAAAATTAACAAAGTAAAAAAAAAAGGGGTAAGATAAAGAAGATGTAAAATAAAAAGTTGTAAAAATAACAAGGTGTAAAATAAAAATGTGTAAAAAAAAAAGATGAAAAATTGAGGAGACATTTATATGATTAGCATGAATGGCCATCTCCCCTATGACTAAGTTGAAAGAAGGAGATTTGAAAAAATTGAGCATGGTTGTACATCCAATGAAGCATTTGTTACTTTGGCTTGCTTGAAAAGGTTTGACTTGTTGTGTTTTGACCAACTACTTTTTGTTTGGGCTCTTAGGTTTGTAGATTAACATGGCTCCAAAAGGAAAAGTTTCAAAAACAATATAAGGGCCTTCCCATAGTGTTTGGAACTTGGTTTGTCATGGAACATGTGTGGGGTTCTAGCAGAGGACCTTATCTCTCAGTTGAAATTTGATTTTCCTAATTCTAAGATCATGGCATTTTTTGTTAAATGCATTGCACACACCAATTGGTATTCGTCTACCAGGTTGAGATGCATTAATCTTTCTTTTTGTGCTAGACTTAAGTCAAGGTCAAGGTCATAGGTTGTTGAAAGTGTATGGAGCTCATATTGAATAAGAAGAGTTGGTAATTTCCCATACACTAGCTCATAGGAAGAGTAGCCTATAGAGAGCTTCCAGGTGGAGAAATAGGCCTAGAGGGCATTGTTGAGTTTCATGCTCCAGTCCCTTCTATATATGCTAACTTCTCTTATTAAGATCTTAGTGATTTTCCTATTTGTAAGCTTAGCTTCACCATTGGCTTGGGGATGATAAGGTGTTGTTAATTTATGCTTAATCCCCAAGCATTACATCAACTTCCAAAGGGTAGTGTCTGTAAAGTGGGTTCCATTATCAAAAATTAATGCACATGGCACACCAAACTTGTTTATAATATTCTGTTTACAAATCAAGTAGTAGTAGAAGATGTACAATTGGTGACAACTGCTACTTTTTCCCATTTCATATAATAGTTTGCCCATTTCATACAATATTCAACAACGACTATGATGTATGCCTTTACATTTGACATGGGTGTGATGGGACCCATGAAGTCAATGCCCTAGATGTCAAAGGTTTTTAGTGGTTGAATCCATTGTTGAGGTTCCTCCATTTGAGCGATCATTCCACCATCATGTTGATAATGCTCACAAGAGTTGACAAATTGGTGAGTGTCCTTGAAAAGTGTTGGCTAGTAATATGTTGCCATCAAAATCTTGATGGCTATGCATCTCCCTACATAGTTGTCCACACAAGGATCCTCATGAGTGTCTAAGAGGACATGTAGTTGATTAGCATCAAAGACACACCATGAAACCATACCATTGATGCACATCTTATAGAGGTGCCCATTAATCTCCATGAAGCATTTCTCCTGGTGAAGGAACTATTGTTTCTTCCTGTGATCTAGCTTTTGTACCTTAACACAATTCTCTCTTGGACCATTAGATGGAACTTCTATTAATTGAGCTAAAGATTTGTCTCCACACATCTTTTGAGCACTTACTCAAGATGGTCTAGGGCTTGCTCAAATGTATCCCCATAGGTGGAGAAGTCATCCATGAAGACTTCCATCCCACTATTGACCTATTGTTGAAAAATACTCAAGACCAAGCATTGGAATTTGGCAGGGGCATTACATAGACTGAAAGGCATCTTTCAATATGCAAAAATCCCCCATTGACTTGTGAATGTTGTTTGGGTCTAATCCTTTGGTGCAACCTAGATTTGGTTATAGCCACTATAACCATCTAGAAAACTATAATAATCATTACCCAGAAATGATGTCCAACACCTGATCCAAAAATGGCAATGAAAAGTTACCTTTGAATGTTGTTGTATTCAATAGTCCAAAGTCAATGTAGACTTGCCACTTGATACCTTTCTTTGGCATAATCATGAGTGGGCTAACCCACTTACTATCTGTAATGGGATAGATAAACCCCACCTTGAGAAGTTGGTTGATTTCCACTTTGACAATCTGCTTCAATTTTGGATTCAACCATCATTATATCTGTCTCCTTGGCTTCATGGTTGGATCAATGTAGATATGATGCTAGCATATCCTAGGATTAATTCCTATGAGTTCGAGATATGACTAAGCAAAGGCTATTGATCATTTGTTAACCATATTCAGTAGCATCTGCTTTGGTTTAGGAGCATGATTTGCATTGATTATTACTAGCTTCTCATTTTTTAAGAATGCATATTGCATGCTGGCAAGTAGAGTTTTCAACTCAAGGTGATGTTATTTAAAATTTTTAGGAATTTCCAACTCTACCCAATTAGTATCATTAATTTCATTAATGGAGAGTTGGTGATGAACTTGCTAGGAAAATGTTAGGCTTTCAGTAGGTTCCATGCAAAGTGTGCTACTTCCAAGATTAGCTATTAGCCACTGGGTGCACTCCTACTTTGTGGCTGATGTGTATAGGCACTATTGAATTTTAGATACATCAGCATACTAACTACATGCTTTGATAGATAGATTATTAACGGCCCATAGTTTCTACACAAAGTTGCACCTTGTATCACTATACATGATGCATGGAACTTTCTTCCTCTTGATCTTTCCAAATGCATTTTCTTTAGAGATTTTGAGGGAAAGATCTTGTATCCCCAATCATGCATCAATAATGCTCAGCCAAGTCCTTCCTATGATGATTGAGAAGTCCCGCTTGCAATTGTCTACTCAAATCACTAAGAAATCAATGGGGTAGGACCACCATAAATGATGATCATCAAGTTGTTTACCAATCCAAGAAAATAGTGATGGATTGATTAGCAAACTCAAGATGGATGTTTCTCTTCTTGAGTGGAGGTAGGTTCTAGTCTTTATACATCTCATGGAAAACCAGATTAACACTAGAACCTAAATTTAGAAGAGCCTTGCAAGGCTCATTCCCAATGATTTGAAGGTAAATAAGGGGACTTCCAGGATTAAATAGTTTCCTGGGAAGATGGCTAGATTTTATTCAATCAATTACCACTTGAGTTAACATGATGATATGCACTTTGGGAGGTGTTTGGTTTGAAGGGGGCTCGAATGGATTAGATGTAGAGGGAGATGGAGAATTAGGATTGCCAGTTGTAGGTGTATGTGATGGCCTAGTTGGACTATTGATTTGAAAGAGAGGTATTTTTCATGATCTAGTTTCTAAATCACTCGATTAAGGAGCTGATTGTAGGTTAATAGCCCTTGTTGCATTGTGTTATTGCGGCTAAGGTGGAATTTCTCATTGCATTCATGGAGTAGGTGCTAACTAGGTTGAGGATGGAGAGGCATGTGCAGAAGGATAAGAATGGTGATAAGGATATGGGATTTCCCCTCTAGTAGATGGGGAATGAGTTTTGTAATACTCTAGAGGGTAGTAGTAATGTTGGAAGGTGGTGTGATTGGAAGAGTCATGTGGAGAAATTAGTTAATAAACATAGTATCCATATGGATTTTCCTACTTATGAGGAAACTGCTATCTTGATGGTGGCATCCCCCATGATTGTGGGTGTTGCCACTACTGGTACTGCTCATACGATTGTGGTGGAGCTCCACTTGGATAATAGGTTTGTTGTTGGTGGAATTGCTTAGGATTGCCTTGATGATAAGGCAATCTCCTAGGTGCCTACATTCTTATCAATCTAGGATTCAAAGCATAAACCCCATATTCTTACAAGTGTGACATAATGGGGCAACATCCCTTGGGATGTTCATAATGGTAGATGTCACACCCACTATCATTATTTGATCCAGTTTACACAACTTCTTCTACTGCAACAGCTTTGCCTTTGCCTCTTTGGTAGGCACATTTAGCTTCTTTTCGCATCTTGTGGTTATGATCACTACTCTACTCTCTTAATTATTTTTTGACTTTTAGAGAATTTTGGAAATTTTCATCCAAAAAATCCCAAATTTTATCCACCTTGGCTGAAATTTTAAACATAGATCTTTGGATTGGCAAGGTTATTTTGTTCATTACCTCATCAATTGGTGACTCTTCCACACTATCACAAAAGCAGATTTTTATCTTTCTGATGGAAGGATTCCTATTATATTCTTCTACACTTTCTTGTTCTCTTAGATCTCCTTCTTCTTTTATTACTTGCTCTATCAGCCTTTGGATTTGATGGGCTCTGATAATCTTCGTTGGGCATAGATCCCAAGAGTTCTTCTTATTTCTGATATGAGTCCATCTATGATGTGGCAAAGTCGTTTCCACTAAGAATAACCATGGCTAGTGCATCAATGTATGAGAGAATAGCATCTACCCATGGTGGCGTCCAAGGGTTCATATGTTGCTTTCATACTTGAATTTGTCTTCTCAGATTAGACACTTAGAAGTACATCTAATATTTATCATTGGACAACACTAGCATTATGCTTCACCTATGGATGGATTTTGGTTCTAAGGACTGATACTAACTTTCTACTTCCTTGATGAGTGTTTTGGAAAATAGCTTTAATTTCTACCAATCATTTTCAATATTCTGTAAGGCATAGGCATCGTTAAAAGCTTGAAGATGCATTTGGGGATCAGAGTTATATCCCCCTCAAATTTGGGGATATTTTTCATGTCAAGTCAGTTGATTCAACTATCTTTTACATGCTTGGTTGGAATTTTTACTGCCTCTGCAATATTCAACATGTTTTGAGTGGCAAGCAAAGGCTCATCATGATCATTATTTCAATAATTCCTATGATGTCCTCTGCTACCCCTTTGTTCATGATGAGCCTAGTGATCATTATTGTCTCGATGTTCACCTTCATCACAACTGTCCTTCTTGCGATGAATGTTAGAACTAGAAGAGGAAGAAGAATATGCAGGCAAAGAGGATGAAGAGGGAGGAGGACTACCACCACCTATACACTTTTCATGACCATATTTGTTAGCTTTCTTATCATCTTGATGCTTTCTTGAGCTTCTACTTTGACTCTTACTTTTGTGTAAACCTAGATTGTTGATAGTGGACTACAGATTCAGGTTCATACCCCCCATCACCAATATCAAGGGGTGAAGAATCTTCATGTTAAAAACCCCTAGAGGGAGGATCCTCATTGTCATTTTAGTTGAGCAGGAACAAGGGATTGGTAAACCATTTCCCCTTCACAACCTCATGATGTTTCTCCTAGTGTCAATCTCTCTTGTGTTGTGTTTTAGTGGGATAGTAGTCTTGGTAGTCATGGTCATGCACAACGTACTCTTCTTGAAGATCCTGGATGCTCAACCTCCTAAGAGTTTGGAGTAGCATCTAGGGCACAGATTGATTGAGAGGAAATATAATGTTTCCCTTCATATCTCACCATCGCAATTATTCATCCTAATGCAGAATGAAGGTGAAGTTAGGTACATACTCATCTAAATGAGTATATACCACCTTGCCTTCTTGAGGCACTGGTAATTTAGTATCATTGTGCATGTGATAAGAAGACATTTGTAATTAGAATAATATATCAGTGTGCTTAAATTATTATATTTATTTTTAGAATGATTTTGACCTTAGGGTTTGTCCAACAATGTTAATGATTTTCACTATGCCTAGATAGCACACATTTCAACAAAAGAATCCCCGGGTATGGTGCCAATGATAAGTGGTGAATACCGCTACACTCAACCATATGAATCACTAAGTGTTTATGCATGATTTAGTTGTATTCTATGGATTCTATATCTTCCAGAACACCAATCTCTAGAAAGTAAACTTGCTTTAACAGTCATTTTTTGTCTTCCCAATTACACTTGTGATATACAAAGATATGGTTAAGTGTAATCGAGGCATATGATTCTTGATTATTTTTATGGTTTATATTTTGATTGCTTAAAATAAAGGATGAAGGAAATGAACTAATTTAATTAATAATTTAATCTAACTAATTAACCAAGATTTAACTATTCCTAACATAAGTATTTGATCCCAATTTCTGTGCACATCCTAAACATGTATAACATTGCTAGGTTACCAAATGTTAAGCATTACTGGGATTACTAGGCGTCATTTGCATGGTTGAAGTAGTTGTACTTATGTGCTTAATTAATCACTATTTAACCTAGCTAGCTTGATTCCTTAATTAGCTTAATTATTGAAAACATTAAAGGAAATTGCATGAAACATTAAATGCATAAATAAAATATTTAATCTAGCAAAAGTGTTGCAAGGTTGATCAAAAAGCTCATCTTTATTACCACACACACTAGCGTGCTCAGGCACTATAGTACTCAAATAAAGATCCACACACTCAGTGACTTCTACTAAGGGCACTTTGGGAAAGAAAAACTATAAGAACTATGCTATGTTATAACTAAGATACCCCCAAACCATGCACCCAAGCACTATATTTATAGGCCAATACACATCTCACAACATCAGATATCCAACATCGCCTCTGAGTCCCTAATATTATGGCTTTGATATCAAATATTTGACATTGCCTCTAATATCGGTATATGATATTAGGGCTTTAATGGCTATCCAATATCAAAGCCAAACAAAATACACTTCATCAGGGGTGTCTCTATATTACAATTACTACAAGTTCTAACACTCCCAAATGAATTATGGTGTTAACCACTCAATATAACACAAAATGTAGTAAGTTTATGTTTAATAGTTTAATATCAATATGATTCTTAGCTATGCAAAAATAGATTTTAGTTGTATGACATATAAAATATTCATCTATGCTATGAGTAACTTGGTTAGTAGTTAGTTTTTTTAAACTTTAAAGAATTACAATTTGTTCAAAACATATTTCCATATCCCCTTCCTTTCAAAAAAATAATTACAAACTTTGTATATATTTAGAATTTTTAATCCCAAAAACCAAAAAATTTATTGATAAAAAACAACAATACATCTACATCAATGACTTTTTGTGCACCTACAAATTATTAGGGAGTACAAATTTATGCACCTACAAATTATCAAGGAATACAAATTTGTGTGCCAGGTGCACAAAAAGTTCACTTGGATGAAGCTGGTGCTTGTAGGTTGTGTTCTATGCTCAAACCCCATGATCTAGGTACTTCCCAACCCTAGTTTCCACCAACTCCCTGCTAATTCTCACAAGAATCTACAACTATGGTCATAGGTGGTATTCCATCCTTGAAACAATGATATCACATTGGAAGTCTTTAATGCTGAACCTAGACATCAATTTTCTCTCGAAGGTGTTGCAAGGTTAAAAAGGCTCTTGGTTGCAAAAATGTGAACAATGCTTTTTCAGTTGTGGAATGAAACTACCTCCAATTTCTGGAATTGAATAAGGTGTTTATGTTTGGTTTTTATAGGTTGCATAATTACTATTTTTAGGATCTATACATCACTGTCATGATTACTAATATATTGATGTATATTTATAGGTGTAACATTCATTAATTCTCAACATAGGTGACCATTTATGATAAGTTTAGAATACACCATAGCCACCAAAGCTCATCTAGATACTATAAATAGTAAATAGACTTTTGTGAATATGTTGACACCATCTAAATTATGCTAACCTTGGTGGACTATGCTGAGGTTGTTGGAAATTGATGGTAAATTTGATGTCTACACTAGCCATGCTGCAACTACTAAAGACTTAGGGTGACTACATTGGCCACTACTGGGAAAATGGAAAATAGAAAATCCTAACAATTCCAATGTTGGATATGTGCATCTATGTTGGATTTTGTGGTGACTACACTAGGATTGGGTGGAAAATGAAAACCAAACACCATTTATGCTGAGCATAGATGGTACTAGCGTAGTTGAGGCTATACCTCTATAAAAACCCATGAAACTGTCAAATTTGATAATCCCCAAGGCATATTCAGCCATCCCAAGCCCAAATATAGGCATGAGGTAACTTTTTCAACTTGGGAAGTGAGGAAAGAGTGACTTCTGAGGCATTTTCCTTCTCCAAAAGCTAAGGTATGCAAGATTGTAGCTCATGGACTACCAATCTTACATTCACAATAAAATCTT
This sequence comes from Gnetum montanum, assembly GCA_015680685.1. Classification (NCBI taxonomy): domain Eukaryota; kingdom Viridiplantae; phylum Streptophyta; class Gnetopsida; order Gnetales; family Gnetaceae; genus Gnetum; species Gnetum montanum. The sequence goes on from MNCI01003234.1 coordinate 81,126, forward strand.
GACTCAAGTTGAAAAATAAAGGTTACAATTTGTAACATGAATTTTCTTGGTGATGTTTCATTAGTCCCTCTTTGTTGATGTTTTGGAGGATTAGCTTGAGAAACATTGACAAAGAATACAAAACACCACTGTAAGGCCATCACCAATGTTCCCTCTTTGCACTCACTTTAGTAGTGTCAAACCTTGCCAAAGAGTGCTTGTGATAATGGGATAAAGTTATGATGAGGTAATAAAGAGTAAAGGTAGTATTTGGCTACAAGGAAATGGCCATGAAGGTTAACAATGAATCCAAAATGTTAACATCATGGGTATGATATGACTTTGACATGTTGATCAATCAATATGTCTTTGCATTTCATGTTTTGAAGTGTTTGTTACTCGACAATGTGTTTGAGGAGCCAACATTTCACTCTGTTAAACCCCAGAGTAGTTATTATTTTAAATAAGTATTCTTGTTAAATTTATACATTTTAATAAATTCTATTTTGCATTTTATATAGTTAATTATCTATTAACATGTATTTTATTTTATCTTATTTGTTTATATTACTAGTAAGTATTAGCTCATTATTAACTTATTTAGTTAATTGGTGTGGTTTAGTTATTTTAA
>MNCI01003234.1:81835-159527 GCA_015680685.1 Gnetum montanum
CCAAAGTCACATGCATGCTAGATGTTGGATTTTTCCTTGATTAGCCTTCATAGAGAGACATAGAAAAGATAGACAAAGTAAAGTTGAATGAGGCCAGTGGAGTCGACATGATCTTGATGAACATAGAACCCCCAGACAACACACCAGAGTCGCAGAAAGAGGTTGCTGCATATGAGCTACTATTGTTGGCAAAATGTAGCATGGACAATCGTGCATGCATCATGGAGGTAAGAGCGATCCCACACCTGGTACCACTACTACACTTGGAGGATGCTAAAACCTAGGAAAATGTAGTGATAGCATTGTTAAACCTATCCATCATGGAGAACAATAAAACATTAATCACCACTGTGCCAGGCTACCTAGACTCCATCATTGACATCCTCAAGGTAGGCTGTAGCATGGAGGCCAAGGAGAACACGACGGTGAGCATGGGGCCAAAGCAACAGGAGTAGAAAGTGTAATGTAGTAGGTGATGATGAGAGTAGGTAATAGTGATGGTAAAGGCAATAGCCGTAGGTAACAACAAGCATGCAGTAAGGGTTTAACTGTTCCATCAAAGTAGCAACTTTTGATGGCCAATGCAGGGGTGTTGATCATGCAACTAGCGCTAATGCTCAATGAAAAAATCGTCATCTAGGAATACATATACTTTGGTGGCGCCTCCAATATCAGTCTTCCCAAGGATCAACCTTGCATCCAGCACATGAACGTCTTCAATCCTAGTGCTCCCATCAAGGAGATTGTTGGGCTCACTCTGTCAAGTTCAACTCAAAAATTGGGTCCATCCGTTTGCTCACGCTCTACACTGACACATGGAGCATCATAAATGTCTCTTTTGCCACTCCAATCAAATCCCATGCTAATTCAAGATACCAAGGATGCCAAACTTGGCAAATACACTAATTTATATGGATTGGTAATATATCAATCCATTATTAAAATACTTATATTTGAATCATCATAGAATATAAATAATGCACTCTACATTATACTTGGGGCAACATTGAGAAAATTAATTTTTGAGAGAATGGGAGAGGAGAAGGAGTTGATACCAATGAATTACACATCAAATCAAAATTAATTGTTCTTGTGGTTTTTGTTGAAGATCTGTTGAGCCTTGTGGTAATTCTTGGAATCCATCATTGGACAATCAAAGTTGTTGCATTGTGAAGACAACAAGGTAGAATTGCAATTCAAGTAAAGTCTCTCTTGTGATCTTGAATCATTATTTGTAATTTAAATTTTATTTAATTATTAATTTTTATTCTTGAACATAATGTTAGAAGTTAGAATGAAAATTTATGATTTTACTTATGAGTGATAGTCATAAGTGTGGAATTTAATTGGATTTAATTCTAATTATTTATGTCTTGATGACCTTTTGACTTTAAACCATTCCTCTATGGATACGACTTGTGGGTCAGTCACAGACGAGATGACAATTTATGCAGCAAAGATAAATTTTAAAGGTTTCCAACACAAATTTTGCCTAGCTCGTCCATTTGGCACTATTGCAAGGGAGGCTAGCAAAGTTAATCATCATCAAGGGTTATGCAAGCTTTAAATTTTTTAATCTCTTATTTATTTATCTATTTATTTATTCATGTATTTTATTTTTCTTTTATTTTTGTAATTTAAGAGATGATTTCTTTTACTAGTTTTTCTTGCATAAAGAAAAATAAAAATAAAAATAAAGAAAAATCCTAGGAATCAGCTCCTCTTATCATACAACCAACTGAAACCATTAAAAAAGTTGCAATTAAAGCTGCAATAGTAGGAGTGATTAAATCAATTTGTAAATTCTTAGGAATGGTAGCCCATGAATGTGCCAACAAAGAGTGTTCATGTTAAATGAAACCAACAAAGCAGCCAAGTAAACCTACATGAATTCAACCTTTTAGAAGCAGTCTTAGTCTTTATAAACATATGAAAGTTAATCAAAATTGAGACCAAGAAAAACCAATACAATCAAGATTTGATTATTCTTTTCCTTAGGTGACACAAAATCCCAACAAGAAAACACAACCTAATTTTTTCATAACTATCAACCCTCTATTTGACATTCCAACATCAACCATGAGTTCAACTATGGGGCCAGGATCTCAAAATCTAAATACTATCCCAATGTCAACCTATGTGACCAAAATTAGAAGAACTACCCAACCAATAAGCACTTTAAATATACAAACTCCACCACCAGTCTCTATTGCTATAAAAAAATCCTATGGTAATCCCAATAGTACCTCTACTTACATGATGGGATCATCTTCACATCATACACCTCCCCCATTTTCCTTAAGTTTAATTCCTCTCTCCTTTGGTAGTTTGAGTTCCAATGTTCCAATAAATCAACCATACCTAGGAAAAACCCTTGAAGAATTATTAAATTAAAGAACATCAATTATACCTCAAGGCCCATTGGTTTTTCCACAAGGAAGAGATGCAAAGGTTAAAAATATTTACGTATTACCTATTTTTAAGGGGACAAATGATGAGGATCTGATCACTCACATAAGAGAATTTGAGACAACATTAGTTATGTTAGCACCTCAAAGTGGGGATAGGACTAAAATGATTGCTTTCAAATCAACCTTAAAAGTCAAAGCTAATTTTTGGCTACAAATGCTTACAACACAAATTAGTTCTTGGGATGAGTTTAAAAATGCTTTCCTATAAAGATTTCTTTCTAATGATAGGCTATACTCATTAAGGAAGTAATTAATGAGTTTTATGTAACATGAGGATGAGGACTATGAAAGCAAATTTGATAGATTTAAAGGATCATGTTGAAAGAATCCAAACCATGGCTTCCCAGCCCATAAATTAATCCAAATCTTTGTAGAAGGTTGGAGAATTATAGATTCATTAGTAGACCAAAGTAAACGTTGCTCAAAACCAACATTATGCAAGACATAACTCAACAAATAGAACAGTCAAATAGAAAATTTGATGAGTTAACATGATTGATTAAGAAACAAGCTCATGGAATTCAAAGTGGAGCATGCAACATTTGTGGTAGTCCCTAACATAACCAAACAACTTGCCCATCCTTGTTTTATTGTCAAGAGGAAATGCAAGAGTCATCAAAGGCATTTCAACAATTTAAGAACCAACCAACAATGAACTTTCCTCAACAACCATTTGACCAACAACAATATCTTCAACAATATCATCAAAATAACTTTAGGCCAATTAAGAATCCAACTAATGAACACTTGGATAAACTCAACCAAAGCCTTGCTTCATAGAAGAAAGTAGGCAATTTATGAGTGAGACTAGGATAAGATTTTAGGACTTAACTAAAAAAAAATTACCATCCCAACCTAAACCTAATCCTACATCTTAAAGAAAAGGAAAAGTGCAATTACATTCCATTACTACAAGGAGTGGAAAAACAATCGAACCTAAACCCCAAAAGAAGATGAGATTTCAAGAGGTAGAAACATAAGAGGAAACATAGCTACAAATAGTCAATGAGGAAGATCAACCAACTAGGAAAAAAGAACAACCATTTCTCCCTAGACAACCAATTTTACCTCCTTTCCCTAAACGATTACAAGAAGACTTCACAACCAAAGCCCATCTTGAAAAAAATGTTTAGTGAATTATACTTGCATATTCCTTTGATACAAGTAGTAAAAGACACCCCTCTTTATGCAAAATACTTAAGGGAATTATGCACTAGAAGAAGAAATGAAAAAATTCCTAAATAATTTTATTTAGTTGATAATCCTTCTCAACTTATACAAAGACATGAAATTCCTAAATATTAAGATCCAGGAGTTCCTACTATTCCAATTAAAATAAATGGACAAGAAATTAGGAATGCCCTATTGGATTTAGAAACCGGTATTAATATTATACCTCTTGAAATGGCTAGATGACTTGATATAGAGGATATAAAAAGAGTAAACATGACAATATCATTAGCTAATGGTTCAACTATAAAATCCATAGGAATCATAGAAGACTTAATAATAGAGGTAGAAAAGGGAAANATAAAATCCATAGGAATCATAGAAGACTTAATAATAGAGGTAGAAAAGGGAAAATACCCAATTTATTTTATTGTTTTGGAAGTAAAAGATCTTGATTGTTTGCCTATTATATTAGGTAGACCTTGGTCAGCAACAGCTGATGCAATAATTAATTGTAGATTTGGCCAACTTCAACTTTTATTTGCAAATCTTACTTTTACACTAAATATATATGATAAGGTAAAAGAAAATCGTTTAAATATAGACTTGAAGGAAGCAAAAATGCTCTACACTCTACCCACTTTAGTAATGGCACAAGATAGGAAAACCTTAGTATTAAATAATTTTAAGGAAGGACCTTTAGACCCCTCAACTAAAGAACAATAAGATCTCCTTGACCAAATTCTAAATTTAGGCTCAAGAAATATTGGAGAAATTATTCAACCAACAAATAAAGATTCCTTGGATCTTAGAGAACTACCAAGTACACTTAAGTATATTTTTGTAGATCAGACTAAATCATTAATAATAAACTCCCAACTTCCCAATGAGCAAGAAAGCAAATTATTAGAAATCTTGCATAGAAAATCTGAGGCATTTGCATGGAGCTATGAGCACCTTCAGCAAGGAATCTTAGCCAACATTTGCCAACATCATATCTATTTAAAAGACAATGTCAAACCAATAAGAATTCCCCTAAGATGAATTAATCTAGCCTTAAAACAAATAGTTCAGGATGAAATTTCAAAACTTTAGAAAGAAGGAATCATTTATCCAATAGCAGATAGTGAATGGGTAAGCCCCATTAATGTAGTTCTAAAAAAGGGTGGAAAATGGAGAGTTTGTGTAGACTATAGAAGATTAAACTAAAATAGAAAAAATGACCATTTTCCATTACCATACATAGACTAGATTATAGAAAAATTAGAAAGACATGAATATTACTATTTTTTGGATGGATTTAGTGGTTATAATCAACTAGCTATTTCCCTTGAAGACCAACATAAAACAATCTTTACATGTCCTTATAGAACATTTTCTTATAGATGAATGCCTTTTGGCATTTGTAATGCACCAACCACTTTCCAAAGAGCCATGATCTCAATATTTTTGGATATGTTAGAAGATTATGTTGAATTTTTTATGGATGATTTTTTTAGTCTATGGGGATACTAATGATGAAATATTACAACCTCTTGAACATGTCTTAGATAGATGTATTGATAAAAATTTAAAATTAAGTTGGGAAAAGAGTCACTTAATGGTTACACATGGTATAGTATTAGGACATGTTAGTTCTAAAGAAGGGATAAGGATGGATGATGATTAAATAAGAGTAATATCTACACTTCTAGCTCCAACCAATTTAAAGTCTCTTTAGTCTTTTCTAGGACATGCTAGATATTATAGAAGATTTATCAAAGACTTCTCAAAAATTGCTAAACCATTGGATATGCTCTTAGGAAAGGATGTTTCAGTTGTTTGGACCAATGATTGTCACGAAGCATTTTTGGAACTAAAAAATGAGTAACCACAACACCTCTATTAAATGCACATAATTGGGATTATCCATTTGATTTAATGTGTGATGCTAGTGACACAACAGTAGGGGTAGTTTTGAGACAATACATTGATAATAAACCAAGAGTGATTTATTATGTGTCTAAAAGTCTAGACCAAGCCCAAGTAAATTATACAACTACCAAAAAAGAACTATTAGCCATTGTATATGCTCTAGATAAATTTAGAAATTATTTAATCAAATATAAAACTAGCAGATATATTGATCATTTAGCCATTAAATTCTTAGCTACCAAAAAAATAGAAAATGCAAGAATAATGAGATGGTGCTTATTACTCCAAGAATTTTACCTAGCTATTTTAGATAAAAGAGGTATGGAAAATGTAGTAGTAGATAATCTTTCTAAGCTAGAAACTATTAACGAGAATCAAACACAGTAAATTTTTCATGATGAGTTTCCTAATGAACAACTTTTTTTTTACAGAAGGATCCCTGGTTTGTTGATATAGCCAATTATCTAGCCACTATGCAAACCCCTACCAATTGGACTAAAGAAGAAAAGAAATCTTTCTTATGTAGCATATCTAGATACATTTGGAGTAGTTTGTACCTCTATCAAATATGTAAAGATAACATAGCAAGAAGATGTGTGGTTGAAAATGAACAACAAAAAATTCTACAAATGTGCCATGATGATTTAGTGGGTGGTCACTTTGATAGCACACATATTGCTATTAAAATTCTTCATAGGGGGTGGTCAACAAATGGGGGCCATCACAAAAAGACATGAAATGCCCTTAAAGTCCATTTTAATAAAAGAATCATTGGATGTGTGGGGTATAGAATTTTTGGGACCATTTCTATCATCTAATGGATGTTAATGCATTTTGGTTTATATCAACTATGTTACTAAATGTGTTGAAGTAAAATCCATCCCAACAAATGATGTTAAGGTAGTTGTAGCATTCCTTAGAGAAAATATTTTAACATGTTTTGGGACTCCATGAGCAATCATTAGTGACTAAGAAACTCATTTTGTAAATAAAATAATGGAAAAATTCCTTAAGTCTTGTGGTATCCAACATAAAATAGCTACTGCTTATCATCCTGAAACAAATGGCCAAGTTGAAAATGCTAATAGAATTATCTTAAATATATTAACAAAAACTATATGTACTAAATAAAAGGATTGATCTAAAATATTACAAGATGCACTTTGGACTTATAGAATTTCTTATAAACCAAGTTTAGGATATTCACCTTATCAATTGGTTTATGGTAAGTTATGTCTATTACTAGTTGAATTGAAATATCAATTTTTATTATTAGCCCAAAAAATTAATTTTGATGAAGACATGAACCAAGCCTTTAGAATTAATCAACTTCACGAACTTGAAAAAATGAGGCTACATGCTCTGAACAAGAAAAAAATTGTAAAAAGACAGATGAAAAGATTACATGATAAGAGTATCTTTTTAAAAAATTATTTTGTAGGTGATAAAGTTTTCCTTTACAATACGAGATTACATGAAATTTTAGAAAAATTAATGACTAGGTGGGAAGGCCCTTATTTAGTTGTTCAACCCCATGATAATGGAAGTGTTCTCATATAACTTATTGATGATTCCTCAATAATATTCCTTGTCAATGGTCAGATACTTAAGTTATATCATCAACACCACATTGAGGAACCTGGAGAAGATGAATTAATAGAGCTAAGTGACCCAAGTTATTCCACTATAGATGAATTACATGAGAACCATCCATTCAAAGTCCTAGCTCTTAAATGTACCCCTAAACCAAACTCTTTCATCATCAAATAAATTAATAAGAGAACTATTTATAGTCTACAACTTTTTCCTTGAGAAATGTGGAGGGAAATAAGTTATTCTATTGTTAAGTGAAACTATAAAGAATTTGGTAGCATCATGTCTAGAATGCAAGGGAGAAGGAAAACTCCTCCTACATTAAAATAGGTAGCTTTAAACCTAAAATCCAACTATGGATGAGCTGTAGACTAATAAGTATCTTACGCATAATAAATTTCATTATTTTTAAAATAATATTCTTTAAGTACACCATTCATAAGTCAAGATGGCTATATAGCTTAGCTTAGGGTAATGCTTATTAGTGTTTAGTTTTTATTAAATACTTGCTTGGATGAGTCACTAAGGTGGAAAGGGTGTGTTATATTGGACCTAGTTTCTTTGGTAGTAAAAGGCATCTATCTATATTAAGCCATGTGGGAAACCCTTACAAAATGAAATTGACTCCCACAAGAACCTCATGGTTGAATTTGATCAGATATTGAATTTCTTGTGAAAAAAGAAGAAGAAAAGATAAAGTAAAAAAAAAAAAAAGAGAAAAAAAATGTCAAAAATTAAAAAAAAAGAAGATCCCACAAGAACCTTTAATCCTGAGCTGAGCCCCACTCTCCACAAGAACCTTACAGTTGGGGTAATGTTGCAGGCTCACAATTTCAAGCATTCCACAAGAACCCCCTTCTATAAGCAAAGTGTTTAAGGGTTAGGCACCAATTACCAATCTATTGTTAATGCCACTACCTTAGAACTAGGATATAGTACTAGTGGCAAAGGAGTCACTCATCCACAGTTGGTATCTTAATAAACATCTTCACTTCTAATCATTCCTTTTACTTTGTTATTTAGTTACTTTGCTTGTGTTTCTTTGTACTTTTTTGACTATTGTTTTTCTTTGCTTTTGTTTCTTTGTACTTCTTATAGTATTTTTTTTTTTGCTTTTGTTTTTACCTAGGTTTTTTTTTACCTTTTGCTATTCCTCTTTTCCATTTTGGTTGTGTTATCTTCCTATTTTCTCTTACATGATCATCTCTTTGACTAGTCTTACTTTTGTGCATAGGTTTTCTTTGTGTTTCCCATCATGTCTTCCATAGGTGTCAATGGTCGTGATCCCTATTATGGTAGCCAATGATGGATACTAACACTCATTCACCCATTGCCTTTGGAGTCTAGATATATAAAACCTAGGGCAATTATTGCTTTTTGTATATCCTTCAACTATATCTCTTTTTCATAATTTATCTTTTCTAATTAACCTAATTATGTTACATACCTTAGCTTAATTAAAGGGGTAGGATGACCAACTAATAAAGAATACGATAGTAGGGTATAACCAACATGGAAGTCAATCCAAGAACAAGTTAGGGAATGACTTAGATGTAAGTAATGCATCTTGGATCCTTAAATCATATGAGATGTTTAAACATTGAGGTTATAAGACATTCTTATACCTAACAAAGTAGACCTTGTGAGGTGATGTTAAGCCCAAGTAATCCTAGGTAGGGCCTTCCTAACTGAGTTATATGTGGACTCATATCCAAGAATAAAAATTTATCATCAAAAGAGGAATAAGCATGTATACATACTTAATAAATCATTAGTAAATAAACATTTGGTCAATGGACAAGTCTAATTTTAGTCTTATGTCTACATGTTTTTAATGTATTAAATTTTGAATAGTTAAAAGAACATCTTGGAATAAATAACAATGGCATAATTTTTGTTTACCATTATGCATATATTAATGTTGTTATTATTATTATTATTTTCTCCTTTATGACTAGGCATTAGCCAAGGTTAGTCAGGGGTTGTGTTAAACCCCAAAGTAGTTATTATTTTAAATAAGTATTCTTGTTAAATTTACGCATTTTAATTCATTCTATTTGTATTTCATATAATTAATTATTTATTAACATGTATTTTATTTTATCGTATTTTTTATATTAATTGTAAGTATTAGCTCATTATTAACTTATTTAGTTAATTGGTGTGGTTTAGTTATTTTAATTTTAGTTTAATTAATATGATGTATTATATCAATGTGATTATAATTATATACATACATNTTTTCTACCCAAAATAGCCAAAGTCAAATGCATGCCAGGTGCTAGATTTTTCCTTGATCAACCTTCCATAGAGAGACGTAGACGAGAGAGATGAAGCAGAGTTGAAGAAGGTTGATGGAGTCGACATGATCTTGGTGAACATGGAACCCTCAGATAAGATAGCAGAGTCGTAGAAAGAGATTGTTGCATATGAGCTATGCTTGTTGGCAATATGTAGCATGGACAACCACGCATGCATCACGGAGGTAGGAGTGATCCCACACCTGGTGTTACTCCTATACTCAAAGGACACCAAAATCTAGGGAAATGCAGTGATGGTGTTATTGAACTTGTCCATCTTGAAGAACAACAAAATGCTAATTTCCATTGCATTGGGCTGCCTAGACTCCATCATTGATGTCCTTAAGGTGGGCGTTGGGTGGAGGCCAAGGAGAATGTGATGGTGAGTGTGCAGCCAGAGTAGCAATAGTAGTAAGCACAATGCAATAGGTGATAATGACGTAGTAGGTGACAATGAAGGTAGGTAATGGTGATGACAAGCACAGTAGCAGTAGGAAATGATAAGCATGCAGCAAGGTTTTGACTATTCTATTAGAGTAGCAACTTTCGACAGCCAACGCGAGGGTGTTGGCCATGCAACTGGCATTGATGCTCAATGAAAAAATCAGCATCTAGGACTACATCTACTCTGGCCACACCTCCAACATCAGTCTTCCCAAGGACCAACTCTACATCTAGCATGTGGATGCCTTCAATCCTAGCACTCCCATCAAGGAGACTGCTAGGCTCACTCCATCAAGTTTGACCCAAAAACTAGGTTTGTCTATTCACTCATGCTCTACACCGACATGTGGAGTATCATAAATGCCTCTTTTTCCACTCCAATGAAATACCATGCTAATCCAAGATACCAAGGATGCTAAACTTGGTAGATACACCTATTTGTATAGTTTGGTAATATATTAATCCATTATTAAAATACTCATTTTTAAACCATCATAAGGCATAAATAATGCACTCCACATTGTATGTGGGGTAGCATTGAGAAAATCCATTTTTGAGAGAATGGAAAAGGAGAAGGAGTTGATACCATTGAATTCCACATCAAATTGAAATTAATTGTTCTTGTGGTTATTGTTGAAGATCTATTGAGCCTTGTGGCAATTCTTGGAATCCATAATTAGATAATAAAAATTGAGGCATTGTGAAGACAACAAGGTAGAATTGCAATTCAAGCAAAGTCTCCCTTGTGATCTTGAATTATTATTTGTAATTTCAATTTGATTTAATTATTAATTTTCATTCTTGAACTTAATGTTAGAAGTTAGAATGAAAATTTGTGATTTTACTTAGGAGTGACAGTCATAAGTGTGGAACTTAATTAGATTCAATTTTAATTATTTATGTCTTAATGATCTTTTGACTTTAAATTGTTCCTCCACAGATATGACTTGTGGGTTAGTCATAGATGAGGTGATAGTTTATGCAGAAAAGATAAAATTTTAAGGTATCCAGCACCAAATTTTTCTTGGCTTGTCACACTCCAAGGTTTCTCTAGCCATTAGGCTCCTCCCTTTGCATGTTTGGAGCCATTGGTTTGTATTTTTTGGATTTTTTTAGTTGTTTGACTTCTTGAAAATTTGCTTTACCATCTTTCTTTTTGTGGGGTGAGACCTTCATTGGGTTTCATTACCAAGGCTAATTTTTATTTGGTTTTCTTATCAAATGAGATGTGTTACATTCGATAGACTTGATGGTGGAGCATAACGCAAGAATGTCATATGACCATAATGTATGAGTGTCAAACATAGGTTAACATTGTTGCTTAAGGGCTAGGAAGGTTATAAATAGGTTATGGGATTGGGCTTAAGGAGTGGTAATGGCCATAATGTGAAACAAGCACTCTTAGTATGGCAAGATGCACCAAATCTTGCACATCAAGGTCACATGGTGGCTTGCTAACATAATGAATTGCACATCCATGATGACTTCATCCTTCATCCTACAAGTACAACTCTAAGAGAATAAGAAAACATGCTGTTACAAAGTAAAGCATAGGGGTACATGAGACAATAAGCAAACCAGGTGATAAAAGATCACCATCATTACAACATAGGAAAATCTTTGTAGTGTGCATTAGATTTACAAAGTTCTATAGTTCATTCATTTTTCCAAACAAGGAGAGAAAGATAGAGCATGAAGGCTTGCTTGCTGTAAATCATCCAAGTTGATGAATCATTAGTTGGCTTGGATATTGTTGATGCTAGGTTACATCTATGATATCATTGATGTTATATCTTATCTATTTGACAAAAAGTGAAATTTTGGTTCACTATGATATCAAAGCTGTGATATCGCATATTTGATATTGGATCACATGCTATGTTATCGGATAACAATATTGGGGGATGTGTGCTAGTCTATAAATATAGCACTTGGGTGCATGGTTTAGGAGGGAATTAGTTAATAGAGTAGCTAAAATCTTGCAGTTCTATTTTGCAATCTTAGAGAATAGTCAGTGAGTGCCTGTAGTGTCGATATGAATTAGTTGTATAGTGTCTTATTTGAGTGGCAATGTACCTAGACACATTTCATGAACAACAATAAGATCAAGATTGATTCTTATTCATTACAACACTTTGACTTAGATTAGATTTACTTTCCATGAAATTTACTTTTCATGTACTTGGTTAATATATACATTTCCATATATATTAATGAATTGGTAGAATGAGCATGACTAGCTTCGAGCGTAAACATGTATTCACTTGGTAACCCTAGTAGCATTATTGCTTGGTTCACCCAATAGCATAGTGCTTGGTAATCCCAATAGAAGATATGTGGGTTTAGGATGCGTATGGTAGGTTGGAAATAGACACTTGTTTCTTGTAGGTTAGTCTAGACTTTACTTTCCATTATTAATTAGCTTAATTAATTGATTTCTTTATTACCATTAGGAGCAGCATAAGACCAAAACAACATCAATTATCATATGCCTCACTTTGGAATAAATCATACTTAACAAAGCTACCACTAGTCCAAGTGGGAATACAACAAACTGCAATCAAGACATAACGATCTAGATCCCACAACTAGTCCCATCCATGGAATTCAACTAGATCGTGCATGAACACTTGTGATTCGTATGGTTGGACGTAGGGGTACCTCGCTGCTCATCACAAATCATTAACGTAAGTCATTCGTTGCAACCTTTCAACAATGATAAATAGCACTACAAGAAAACATGTGAGTGTTAGATGTAATTAGGGCTATGTGATGGCTTTAATGTTGCATAGTTAGGGTTTAATGTTGTCTTGAACAAGTTTAAGTTTTGGTGAGGAGCTTGGCTTCAACTACTTTCTCCTTACCATCATGATTTAGATGAAAATTTTGACTAAGGGACCCTCTGTGATGTTTCTATCTTCGAGGTTGATGGTCATCATGCTACATTAGGATGTTATGGTTGTATAGTACAATGGTTTCAAGGCTTAAGGTTTGGATATTTAAGGTCAACCTGGTCTAACAACATCATGAGAGAGACTTATTTAGACTATAAGACTAGTTGAATCTACTTGCTTATTCTCTCGACTCATTCTTGCATGTAACATAAGCACATCAAGTGGCACCTATGTGATATAATGGTTAAATAATGTCAAAAAAATCTAAAATACTTTAGTGATAATGCATAGGTGAGTCAAAATAGATTACATCAATGGCCAAACAAGGTCTAAGCATGATTTCCAAAGGCTATGAGCTATGAGTTAAAGGTAAAGTAAGGTTAAACATAGTCAACTATGGTTACATCTTGCCAAGTTTAGACCTTATCGGGCTATGGGATTTGCCAATTTTAGGCCATGATGAGCCATGTTGTTAGTTTAAGGCCTTGGTAGGCCATAGTTACATGGTGTTAAATGATGGTAAAAAATGGTTAAACCCCAACACTTAACATCAATCAAAGGCTAACAAAGGTCAACATAGGCCATACTAGAGAGCATGAGGAAAATATGATGAAACTTGAACTTATGTAGAAGCTAAATGAGGTCAATTGAGGTTTGTGATGGTCAATAATGCACAATAAGGTTAAAACAAGTTAGCACACCATGAAACATGGCCAAATCAATCAAAGTGGAATACATATGATAAAACATGGTTAATAATGGTCTTAAAAGGTTAGATTTTGCCAGTTTTAGGCCTTAGTAGGCCATGGTATGAGGCTATAGGATTGCCAAGGGAGTTTGGGCATTTGAGGAGGTTGTTTTGGGGCTATTTTAAGGTAAAATTGACACTTTTTTTGATGACTATGCTGGGCTTTACTGGTGACTATGCTGGCCTAACATATTCATGCATTCCCCAATGTAGTTAACATTGATGGGTAATTTTCCAAGTTCAATATGGTTATTTTCAAACTCTTGATGGTCTAGACAACTAACGTAGGGGGTTGGTATTGAAGATTGGTATGTTTTGGCTTTGTTTTTACTTCTTAAAAGCTAAAAATCATGTTTTTGTTGGTGACTATGCTAGGCCAGCATATTCAGGGTAGGCCCCAGTGTAGTCACATGAAATAGACAAATTCATGAGGTTTCAAAGTTGGAATTAGGGCTCTACCATCTTCCTAGGGTAGCATAGGCTCTTGGGAGGGTTGAATTGACTATTCAAATGTTGAATTTAGGTAATAAAAGTGGTTTTTATAGGATTTCCCATCAGAATACGCTGGTCTAACATAGTCATGCATGGCCTAAATGTAGTCATAAGGAATTTGATGTTTTTAGGGTGGACACAAAGTGAAATTGTAGCTAGATGAAGTGGAACAGGGTTTTGGGCTTCCAGAGTTAGTTTGGAGCCATCTTGGAGTCGTATAATGCTAGTCAACCTTGCCTAAAAATAAGTTTCCACTCTCACTACGTTGGGACAACATAATCATAGGCTTCCCCAATGTAGTCATGCATAAATTTTGACTTTAGATGAGTCTCCATGCCTAATTGACCATGCTAATGGACTTTTGGGGTCACTGGCACTACTAGCTAGGATTTTGACATCAAAAGTATCAATTCCAATGATTGTTTGGGTATTGGGAAGGTCATATACCTCTTGAATACATTGGCCTAATGTAGGCATGTAATTCCCAACATAGTTGAGAGGTTTGTGGTGAAAAATGATGAATTTTGGCTTAGTTCCTAAGGTTTAAAGATCTCAACATGCTATGGTAGGGTTTTAGGTCTTTTCAAAAGTTAATTTGAGTTATTTCTGACCTATTTTTACGTTTTCCATGTGGACTATGCTAGGCTTTATTGATGATATGTTGGCTTAGCATAGGCATGAAATTCCCAATGTAGTTAAAAAATTTGGAATAATAAGTGACGAGGTTTTTGCCTTGATTCTCAGTCCAAAAGGGTTCTAAGATTTTTGGAAAGTTAGTTTGACTTGTTTTTGGACTATTTTAGACTCCCACATGTGTAGCAACCAAAAATGTCAGTGTCTGGAACACCAAGAGGTTCACGAGCGCATAACCTAACACTATGTCTATGCGAGGGCCTACTGGAGGTAGAGATGGGGTGCCCTAAATGGTCTTGTTGATTGAACAGGGACTAATTAAATGCAACCAGGGGTGCAACGTAGTTAGCTATGATACTAATGCAAAATAATGCTAAGTGTTTGCATAGTGTCAATGGTGTTAATGGGGTTGAGTGTAGTCTGGTTTTTTACAAAAAAGAGGGTGCCAACATGTAGGGGCCACTAACCAAGCATAGTTTAAGATGTGGCTATGCAATGAAACAATAGAAAATGCAAATAAAATGCTAAAAATGCAAGGAAAGAGAGAGAGAGAAAAGGCTAGAATAGTCAGCAGCCTCCACAATGTATTAATTTTTTCTCAATGTTATGACTACGATTGGAGGAGAGCGTAGTCATAACATTGAGAAAAAATTAATACATTGTGGAGGCTAGAATACATTGCTTTGTATTAATTATAAGCTTAATGAGTGAGAAAAGGCTTATTCCATTCTTAACTATGCTGGGCAAGCATAGTCATGTTTCTGGCTAGCATAGTCATGTTGAAGAACCAATCTATGATGGGATTTGAAGCTATTTCTGGTGCTTGGTGATTACCAATTCTAACACACAGCTGATAAGTTTGGTATAGGATTTCATGGATTGATGCATAGTGTAGATGGATTGTGAAAAAGTGGTAAAAGGCATCATATTCCATTTGAATACACTAGGCTAGCATAGTCAGGTTCTAGGATAGTGTATTCACATGGAATAACCACTTTTCACATGACTTTAATGGTTTTTTACAACTTAATTTACACCCATGTTGACATTTGGTTTCCTATCAAGAGCTTGAGGTTGTAGAACATAGATGTGGGAATGGGAACTAGGTTTTGGTAATGAATGAGATTTGGCATCTACTCCAAGGCTCCCAAGGGTTTAAACCCCAACGTAGATGTGGGAATGGAAAAATCCCAGAGTAATGTTTTCTTGCTTTACTTGTTGAGTGCCTAGTGAGGCTCACATGGAATTGGAAAGTTTGAATGGAATGATTTCCCACCCATGTAGTATAGTCTTAATTTCCAATTTCATCACTGATTTCAGTGGAATTTGCTTTGTGAAAACCAAAATCTTAGTTCTAAACTATCATTTTCATGTTTTTGACTCTAAATCGTCATGTTCATGTTTTTGGATGGATGTCAATAGTTATTTTCATATTTATGGTTGTAAATAATCATTTTCATATTTTCAGTTGTAAATTGAGTTGTAAATAGGCTATAGATGTTTCCCAGTTTAAGGCCATGATAGGCCATACGATTTACCAGTTTAAGACCATGGTGGGTCATAGGGTTGTTAAATTTAGGCCTTAGCCAGCCATGTGATGTGCTAGTTTTACCCCATAGTGGGCCATGATCCATACTTACCTAGTAAATATGGAATGCTCTTAAAAGAGCATATAAGGCTAAGACCAACCATGAAGCATGATATAATGTTGCGAAGGTAAACAAATGATCGTTAACAAAATAAGTAGCAAGGTGTTTATTATGAGCTTGTTTTTTGACTTTTGAGAGGTCAAGGAATCCTTTTGACACAACTTTTGGTTCACCACCTTTCTTGTTAATCATGGAAAGTTGTATGCATTTTCATTGGTCACTTTGTGTTATAGAGTTGATGTTGCTAGCATTGTTGTTGTCTTTCTTGTTGGTGGTCCCAATTTAATCATCGAAAATTTCATCTTGAAACTGCACCTCTAAACCTTGGTCAATATTGAAATAGTTAATCAATGGTATTGACATATTATCCCCATGGATTACAATTTCCCCTCCCTTACATGATAAATGGATCTCTTAGTGTATAGGAGATGAATTTTACTTGAAGCTTCACTAACCATTGCCTTCCTAGGATTAAGTTAAAACCAAGTGTCTCTTCAACCACTACGAAGTTAGTGGATGTGGGAAACTACTCATTGGCTACAAAATCCAAGGAGATGGAATTTCACAAGGCTACTCATGACCCATTGAATGATTTAAGTGATGAGGTAGTGGTTTCCTAGATGTTCTCAATTAAGCCTAGCTTATCAACAATAGAAAATGGTACCATGTTAGTTGCTGCTTCATCATCCACATGAACACAATGAACTTTGTATCTGCCAATACATATAGTAATGAGGAGAGGAGAAAATAGAACCTTTTCATTTCGAGAGTTAATCTTCACTTCACTATCATAGAAGTGGAGCATGGGTTGATGTTAATTTTTCCTAAGTGAAGCTTGCTCAATGATAGAGCAGATTGACTCTTTGTTGGTGTGCGCTAGTGCATCCCTATGTGTAGAGGAGGTCATGACCAAGTCATACAAGTTTGGTGATATGTTCTTTTGTTTCAATGACCATTTGGCTTATTTCATTGTTGCAAAAAAACCTTTTTCCTTAGCATATGATGTTTCAACCTTAGTGGTTCTAACCTCCTCCATCCTTCTTGAAGTTTTTGGCTTAGGTTTTGGTGCATGTGCCTTGGGCCCCTTGTCCATGTGTATAGTTGGTCTTGGTGTAGCCTATTTCAAATCCTTTTATTACTAACCATCTTTAGTTGTTGGTTTGGCAATAGGTTGTTTTCATTGTTGTTCTAATGATGATTCCTTGCAAACCTCTAAGTTGTGGACCACTATAGGTGGGCCTTGGTCATCAATTGTTATAGGCTTACTTGTTGAAGGGACTTGAATAACAAATGGTTCCCTATGGTTTGGAGTATTAGCAACTCGTGGTCTTGGTTATGACATTGATGCCATTGAAGGTGGGACACGTATGATGAAAGGCTTATTAGGGGCTAGAGGAGGTGAATGGCTCTCTAGGCTTTGTGTTTTGGGATTATGATGCCACTCTAATGACAAACAGTTCCCTAGGAGGATTAGATCATTTGGTTTTCTTAAATGAGGCTATGGTATAGGAGTTGTTGTTAGTACTTGTAGAGTTGGGCTCATTCAAGACCAACTCTCCATGGTTTATTATCTTCCAGAGGCCATCCTTTAATGCTACGAAAAAATTGGTGTGATGACCAGCCATTTGATGATAATGATAATACCAATCTTGTCTAAAGTACTTTGGTAGCTATCGTTGGATCTTTAGCTATGTCACAAAGATGATCGTGCCTCTTAAGAACCTCTTAAGATAGTTTCTTATGTTGTATATGATTGTCTTTAAACAAATGTTCTAGAAGCTTAGATGACTTCATAGAAAACCTTGTGTACTTCAACCTATCATTCCATCCAAAGTTTGATCTTATTTGATTTGGGGTGTAGGAGGTGGATGGTTGTAATGAGTCTTAGGATGTGTTGCATGGTGATGATCCTTGCCTTTTCCCTTATTTTGTATCTTTGGATACTACAGCCATAGTGGTATGTTCTTGCTTGGTTTTATTCCTATCCCTTCTTATGTGATGGTTTTTTTATGCCACATAGGATGGATCGTTGCTAGCCTAAACTACCTTCTGGATGTTCTTAATTTGTAGGAAGGCTTAGCTTAGTGATCGAGGCTCTAAGTAGTAAAGATTTAACTTGATAAAGTTATTTATTACTCCCTTGTAGATGGCTAAGAGGTGAGTTTTAGCAATAGGCTCTAGAATCTCATTAAGTGTTGAGTTCCACCTTTGAATGAACCTTTTGACTAGTTCAAGTGGCTCTTGCTTCACCTTCTTCAATTGATCCAATGTGGCATGCAACTTAAAGTTGTATCTAAAGTAGTTAAAAAATTGGTTAATTAAGTCCTCAAGGGAAGAGAGGGAACCTCTAAGCAAGGTTTGGTACCAATCTAGAGCCTTTCCCTTGAGGGACATGGGAAAAATCCATAGTATCGTATGAGGCCAAGCTTGCAAAAAGAGGTACTCAGATTGAAAGGTGACTAGGTGTGCATTGGAATTCCCTTCATAATTGTATTTGGTGAAGTATAGAATAGGAAAGCCTATGGGAAAGGTTATTTGATGCACTATAGGGCTTATAGGATCATCTTGTGATGAGTAGCAAGTTACCCCTACACCCATGCCTTGATCACAGTTTGTTGTCTTCCCACTTAGACTAGTGGTAGCTTTGTCACATATGGTTTAGTCTAGAGTGGGACATATGATTTTTATTATTTTATATTTTATTATTCTACAATTAAAATTATGATAAAACTTAATTTATAATCAATTTAGCTAATCTAATTGCTAATTAATAATCAATTACCCTAACATAAGTATCTGATCCCACTTCGTATGCACATCCTGAACACATATAACATTGTTGGGTTACCAAACATTGAGCGTTATTGGGATTACCAAGAGTCATATGCAAGCTCGAAGCAATCATACTTATGTGCTTAATTAATTAACATGCATGAAAATATAAATATTAACTAAGTACATGAAAAGTAAATTGCATGAAAAGTAAATCTAATCTAAGTCAAGGTGCTGCAATGAATAAGAATCAGTCTTGATCTTATTGCTGCTCATGGAATATGTCCAAGTACATTTCTACTTGAATAAGACTTTGTACAACTAACTTAGATCCACTCTATGGGCACTCATTGACTGTTCTCTAAGTTTATGAAATAAAACTGTAAGAATTCGACTATTCTATTGACAAAACTATGAAAATATCATGCGAAACTGACTCAAAATGGGAGCCCAAGTGCTATATTTATAAGGTAGAGTATATACCTTGATGTTATGGCTAGGCTCAACATCGCATACCTGATGTTGCAACCTTGACATTGAACTAGATAGAAAATAATGATTCATCAGATGTCAAGGCCAGACAAATCATGACTCATCATACCACCACAACTAAATGAAAACTTGTCCTCAAGTGAAAAAAAAAAGGAACAAGTTCCTCATAAAATATTGGGAAGGTATGAGATTCTTGACTAATATGTAAACTATTGACTAACTTTGAGTGCTACATTATAGAATTTTATTCAAGTGGATGCATACAAAATGATAGAGTGATAAAAAGACTGGATAGAGGTCCTTAAAAATCTTTTGAAGATGATTCTTCTTATTGTCACTAGTGACGGTAAACTTTTAAACTTGATTGTTATGTTGATGCTTCTTTGGTTAGGCAAAACATTCTTGAAGGGTGGACTAAAATTTCTTCTTATTGCCCCATGGATCTAGCAAACATGCAAAGCTTGAGCTACTATCTTATATGTGCTATGATGTGTCCATGGTCATATCCTTTATTGTCCCTCTCTTGGCTTTGTTTTTCTACTTGGCAAAAGACCTTCTTCCTTAGATATTTCTTTTAGCATCACCTGCAGTCACAAAAGGATCAACATTAGTTGTGGTAAATTTTCCTTAATAGTTAGCCCTTGTCAGACCCCTTAATTCTTGTTTAAGCACAAGATGATTATAGCATACTCTATCCACGAATATAAGGTAACTACAATCATTAAGTTGTTCACATTATTTTGATTAATTACTATTAGTTACCATGATGTTCGAAGATAGGATGTTAGAAAAATTTCAAAAAATTTGAAGTAGACATCCCTAGCCCCCATGACTAATAAACATAACTCCAGAAGCACATAGGTTTTTGAATAATTGAAACCAAAGGTCTAATTTAGAAGATGTCAAAGAAATATTAATGGATATGGAAATAGAAAAGTAGGAAAAATTAATGAAATAGATGAGAAGTAGTCTCAAAATCATGCATAAATTCAAAGAAACCATCATTGATGTTCTAGAAGATATGAAGGTTAGTTCAAAGCCATGATCAAAAAAAGTTATGCAAGTGGGTCCTTCCCAAAGTAGGCTCTTGCCATAATGCCCTTACGTAACCACTTCTGTAGATGTTCGTGGGCACCCAAGAAGTTAAATGTAGACCATGCCTTTATTCCAAACAAGACACAACTATCGTTGTTAGGATGTTGCACTCTACTACATAAAACCAAAAGGCTCATAATCTCATGTAGCAGTGAGGTGAATAATGGAATGAGAAGGGATTGCAGAGATTGGGATGTAAGGTACGTGACCATGTCCACAATAGGTTCTTGTGACAAGTGTGATTAAAATGATCAACATTCATATTGGTCCAAGTTTAGACAAAGTCCATACCATGAAAAGTGATATCGCATTGATGTGTTCCTTCTTGCTAACCACCATGAGTCCATAACCACCACAAAGAACAATCATCACTCTAAAAAGAGAAGAAAAGAGAAGGAAGGAAGGGGCTTAGTTAGAGGAACCCATTTAGGCATGGGCAACATGTCTTTCCAGCCCCATAAGTAGTTCTTGTAGCTTGTTATTGTGTCTAAGGGGTGTGCTTTGAATTCTCATTATTGTTTTTTTGTTTTTTCTTTTTCTTCCTCTCTTTTTTTTTTGGTTTTTTGATTGTTTTTGTTTTTTTCTTTTTTATTTTTTTTTTTGTTTTGGATGGGAATCACACCATGAAAAGATAGAGCTTCTTTTTTATTGGTTGACATGGGGGAGTGATGATACAT
Organism: Gnetum montanum; assembly: GCA_015680685.1. Taxonomy (NCBI): domain Eukaryota; kingdom Viridiplantae; phylum Streptophyta; class Gnetopsida; order Gnetales; family Gnetaceae; genus Gnetum; species Gnetum montanum. The sequence goes on from MNCI01003234.1 coordinate 103,180, forward strand.
TCCAAGAGGAGTCATAAACCACATGAAGGAAGTCAAGAAGAGACCCCAACAAGTCCCTTTGAGGTCACACCCTTTGCCATTCCCACTTGACCATTTTCTCTTTCTTCAAGATACAATGATAATTGATTAATTTTAGTTTCATAAAAGAAGAACCAAATTATTTCCATGACAAAGACCTTTTATTCAGAGAACTAGAGGGATGGACGAGGTGGTCTCACTACTTTACACAATTACTTACCCAATCATCTTGATAGCATAGCACAAAAAACTCAACACAGAGCATTGACTTCTACATCATGACTTGGAAATTTTATTAATAAAAACATAAAATACATTCATAAAACATAAAGGTAATGACATAAGAAAAGAGAAAAAAATAAAGAAAAAGAAAAATATTAAGAAATGGAAAACATACAAAGAATAAAAAAATTCTAAAACTGATAAGTAAATTAGTTACTTCCATACATCTTTGAGATAATTTTATATTCTCATTTTTAAGACACTGGGTGCTTTTTTGTTTAGTGGCTACTGTGTAAATTGGCTTTTTCTCACACATTTTCTCTTGAACTTTATGGTGGGTCAGTATAGGGGTTGTGTGAATATTTTGAACTTTTGACCCACCACTGCACCCTTTATCATTATTGGTGATGCATGGATTCTTCTGTCTCTTCACAATGATAGGTTTACTGTTTATGTATTGTGTTGGAGTGGTGATGGTTATTGGCTTTTGTGTATGATTAGGAGACATCATTTTTGTGAGGAAGGTAGTTGCATCAAATTGGCCTTGTGCTATTTCAGGTGATGTAGTAGGTCCATAACTATTTTGCTTCGACTTCTGGCCTTTCCTTGAGAAGGGACATTTTTGAGTCTTTGGTTGAGATCTACTAGTGTTATACTGTATGTGTATGTTTGTAGCCTAAGTGGAATTCTCTCATTGATGTTGTGATGTTGAACCTTCCTATGTTGTTGGAGGTGACATATGGTGGAGGCGAGTATGGGAATATTGAGGTTATGATGTAGGATGAAAGGTGTGAGATGGTGATCTCATATAAGATGTTATAGGATAATGATATTCGAAAGAGGGGTAGTAGTGACTTGAGGTAGAGGAAGTAGAACTAGTTGGTGAAACATGATGTTAAACATAATATTCATGTGGGTTCGGTTGGTAGGAAGGATACGGTTGGGTTGGTGGTGATGTCCCCCACAACTATGATTGTTGCCACTGTGGTTGATGCTAATGTTGAGGTTGGTAATAAGTCCCCCCAGGATAGTACGGTTGGTTTTGGGGTTATCTAAAATTACTACATGGAAGAGGAAATATCCTAGGCATGTACTTCTATACAAACTTTGAATTTAATTCACTAGCCCAATACTCTTGTAGATGCAACAAGACTGGGCAATGACCCCTTGGATGGTCATATAGGTAAATGTCACATCCAACATCCTCTTCAGTGGTTGAGTCTATAGCCTCTTCTTCTACGGCCATTTCCCCCTCTTGTCGAAAAGTTTTCCTAGCTATTTCTTGGTTCTTTTTCCTTCTTTTGTTGTGATTACTTGACTCATTTTGCGCTATTGTCTCCTCTATGATTTCTTTGCAAGTTTTACCTTTCTCATTCATTAATTATGACATCTTATCAAAATTTTCTATAATCTTAATAATTGAATTTTGTATTGGTGTGGTCTGTTGTAAAATCACCTCATTGAGAGTTGCCTCTTTTTCCTTATCATAGATATGGTCACTTTTCTTTTACAAAGTTGGGTCCCAATTATTTTCCTCTACATTCTCTCATCTACATAACTCTCCTTCTTCTTTCATCACATGCTTGATTAACTCTTTGATCTGATGAGTTTGTAGCTCGTATAATTAACTTGGAGCATACAACCTAAGGGTCTCCTTTGTTTCATTACAAAGACCATCTATGATGTGGAAAAGTTACCTTTCCTTAGAGAAACCATGGCCTATGCATCTATGTAGTAGTGAATAGTATCTATCCAAGGCCAAATCCAAGGGTTCATGATTTTCTTGCTTCCACTCTTGGATTTGTCTCCTTAGGTTGGAAAACCTCACATAGGTTTGGTATTTTTCATTGAAAAGTTCCAGCATTGNCTCACATAGGTTTGGTATTTTTCATTGAAAAGTTCCAGCATTGTGGACCACTGGTGAATGGAACTTGGTTCCAATAATCAATACCACACTTTGGCTTCATCAATTAGTGTCTTAGGAAAGAGCTTAAGCCTTTGCCACCCACTTTCAATGTTGTATAAGGCATAGGCATCATGGAAGGCTTCTAGATGATGTTGTGGATCCAAATTGTAGCGTCCCACAAATTTAGGGATATTGTTTATATAAAGCCCAGGTAAGCGTCTATTACTGTGATGCTTGTGAGGTATCTTAACTACCTCTGTGATCTCCATCAGGCTCTTAGTGGCCAACAAGGGTTCAGCGTCATCAGACATGTTGTGATGAAAATTTATATTTCTATTCGTTTGATTGTGATGATCTTGTTTATGCTCATTGTGATGTCTCTAATTCTTCCCTTGGGTTTGATTTTATCTTTGTCTTGTCCCTGTAGTGGAGCTCTATCTTTATACCTATGTTCATCTTCATTAGAACTAGACGTTGAAGAGGAAGAGGAAGATGAGGAATTGGGAGAATTACCATGGCTTCTATAGTTCTCCCCATGGTCCCTTGATTTATCTTCTCTAAGTTTAGAGGAGGTCCTAAGCCTTGAGGCCCTCCTTGTTCTAGGACTTTCTCCATCACCTCTAGGATTTTTTGCACCAGTTGAATGTAGTCTTTCGATGTATTAAGGGTCTAACTAAGCATAGGAAATACTTGTTCGAGGTTGTTCACTCCAATTTTCTTCAGTATATATCTTATCATTTCTCCTACAAGTGTCCTCATCATACGATGCATTATGGGTCTTGTGTGAAGAAGACATGGTTTTGTTTGATAATGTGCAGGATTTAAAATATTTATATTTTTTTAATAAATAGATCATTAGTACCTTTATAGTAATAATGTATAATATAACTAATCTAGATAACTAGCACCATCCTTGGCAATGGTGCCAATGATGAGTAGTGAGGTACCCCTACATCCATGCCTTGATTGCAATTCACTGGCTTCCCACTTGGACTAGTGGTAGCTTTATCACATATGGTTTAGTCCAAAGTGAGGCATATGATTTTTATTATTTTATATTTTATTATTGATGAATTGCAATATCGTGTCCACAATATCGGATTAGCCATGCGATGTCGAATACCTAATATCATGGCCCATCTCCTTACCTATAAATAAGAGGTGGTGCCCTTGGTTTCATCAGTTAGAAGCTAGTCCCTTAGCCAAACTCTTGTCATTTATTCCCTCTAGAGTTAGAATTATTTCTGTGTGCCCATAGTAGGAGTCATAGAGTGAACGGATTTTTATTAGAGCATTGTGTACCTAAGCACACTTTGTGTACGGCAATAAAGATGAACTTTATGGTAAACTTTGCAACATATAGAATAGATTAATTAGTGTTAATTATTATTTAATGCTTTCCTAGTTAATTAATGATTTATCTACCTTACAACTCTCTTACTTAAATACACTCAGTACAACTACTTTGAGCATGTGTGTAGCGCTTGGTAACCCAGTAACGATTAGCGTTTGGTAATCCTAGCAACGTTGCACCCGTTTAGGATGTGTATGGCAAGTGGGAACGGATGTTGGTGTTAGGAATACTTAGAACTTAGTTAATGAATAGTTAAATTAGATTAGTTACTTAGTTATTTCTCTCTCCCCTCCTTATCAGTGGAGGATATAAAACACATAAAAGCCATAAAAATCATATGCCTCAAGCTTACTTAACCATACAACTGTGACATACAAGTAAGTTTGGGAAGACACCGATTAATCAACCCATTATTGTTCCACAAAGGCACATAGGTACTTAGTCCTTGGAATTCAACCGAATCATGTGTGAAATGCTCGTATTTTTATGGTTGAGCATAGGGGTACCTTGCCACTCATCATTGGTGCTGTTGTCGGGGACTTAGTTCTTTGTGTGCTAAGTAGAACTTAGGAAATCATTTACATCATTGGAATGAATCCTTAGGGTTGGTTAAGAAAAAGATAATAGTACATTGCACATTGAACAAGAAAAAATGTCTTCTTCTTCACACAAAAGCACTTCACCGCCTAGGATGAACACAAGAAGCAATCGGTGGCAAGATACACATGACGTTAATTCACCAATTCCTCAACAATTTCGTGTGGTATATGTTCATCCTAATGAATATGTACCTGACTTCACCGTTATTCTCCACCAAGACAAATAGTTGTGTTGGCATCACTTGGAAGGTAACATAGTGTTACCTCTTGACTGTTTAGTCCCAAGTATGCTTCTTCGTGCTCTTACACGAATAGGCATGCAACACTTACATGCAGAGTATATTGCGCAGGACTATGATTCGAGAGACTATAATCCCACAGAAGCACAAAGTTAAAGGGATTTGCAGTAGGAGAGATACCATAAATCCTTGAAGGGAAAATGGTCTAAGGCTACCCTCCACGTTTTAAGCGAAATTGAGGGCGATGAACCTGCCTCAGGTAGTCACCCACATAACGATGTTCCTCCCCTTAACTTTGGCCAAGGGGTTGTGTATCAGAACCTCCATTCTACTATTCACAATCTAGCTAATACCAATAGACACAAAGTATTCGAAAAAGAAACAAAGACACATGACAAATGTGGACATCCTGATCGTAATCGTGATTGAGGAAGAGACCACCAAAGAGAAGGTATTAGACATCGTCATGGTGGTGTTTCTTCTTCTTCCTCACCTTCATCATCTCCTTCACCCTCTCCTTCCATGGCCAGACATAGCCATAAAGAAAAAAATTGTGAGGATAAAGGTAAACAAAGTCAAAGTCATAGACAAGAAAACCAAGATAGAGGACGAGGGCACTCTAGGGAATCATGCCATAGAAGAAGGGAGAGTAGGGAACCGCATAGGCACCATAGAAGCTATGAAGGAGATGATCATCATGAACCCCTACTTGCCACGTGAAGCATGCTCGATATTACTGAGGCCATGAGAGTTCCAACAAGGCACCAAAAAGATAGTAGGATCAAAAGGTTAGACATGAATAACATCCCACGATTTGAAGGAGGATATAACGTTGATCCTCAAAATCACTTATAAGCATTTCACAATGCGTGTGCCTTACAAAACATAGAAAAAAAATGGCAAAAAGGTAAGTTGTTCCCACGAACACTAATGAAAGAAGCTGAAAGTTGGTACTGGTCCTTAGAACTAGAATCCATTTGTAGGTGGAGTAATATGTTAGAATTGTTCAATGATAAGTACCAAACGTACTCCTAGGTGTCTAACCTATGAAAGAAAATCCAAGGATGAAAACAAGGAAGTCATGAACCCTTGGATGCTGCCATGGGCCACTATTATGCACTACTACATCATTGTCCTAGCCATGGTTATTCATAGCGGGATCAACTACGCCATCTCGTACATGGGCTTAGGCATGAAATGAGAAGAATCCTTAGGACTTATGCCCAAGGAAGGTTATTTGAGCTTAGGTCCCATCAAATTCATAGGCTGCTAGAGCAAGTAGCTAAGGAAGAAGATGAGCTATGAAATTTGAGCTTAGGTCCCATCAAATTCATAGGCTACTAGAGCAAGTAGCTAAGGAAGAAGATGAGCTATGAAAAAGAGAGAGTGCAGAGGAATATAACCAAGATTGTTCCCTCCGAAAGAAGGGAGTAAGATTTTGTGAGGATGAGGAAGAGTCACCACTCGAAGAGATGGTGAATAGGAAAACCTTTCCTATCCAAAAGTTAGCATTAGAAGTATCGGTAAAGTTAGACCAAATGTGGGACTCCCTGGATAGTAGGTTTCAAACTATGCTCTAAGTAGTAGAGGAGTCTAGAGAGCGAGGTAGTAATCATGACAAAAGGAAAAAGAGAGAAGTAGAAAATGCACGTAGCAAGGGTAAGGGTAAAGTTGCTATTATTGAAGAAGTTGTGGACTCAAATATAGACAATGATAGTGGATGCAAGATCTGTCAATACAACCATCCTAAGGGATGTTGCCCTATGATCTCAGATCTGCAGGAGTCTGGGGTGTATGCACTTAATCCACGTTTAAACAAATGGAAAACATCTTGATGGTTACCTTATCCCCAAGGTAACCCAAGGTAGTTTCACCAACCTTTAATGTATTATCAAAGTGGAACTCCACCACAACCAATTGAGAAACATCAACAGTGGCAATACCCACAATTATGGGAAATGCGATCACCAAGGCAATAATATCCTTATTGGCAACCTGATCCCTATGGATATTACGTGTAGCATCCAATCTCTCCACGTGACTCTGTTGGTCACGTTACTCCTCAGCATCACTACCAAGCTCGCGAGTACTATAGGACTCCCTCTCCTAGGGGTGACATTCCACAAGTGTACCATCCTTCCAATCCGACCGTGTCTCTCTCGCCAATAGCTCCATTACCACCTACTCCAGCAATGCAAGGTGAACTCCCTGCTTAGCCACAACAACGCAATGCCACAAGGGCTGTTAATCCTCAACTTATTGTTAGTTATAACAACCGTATGAAGAAAAGATCTTTCTTCAGAACCAACAGTCCAACCAAGCCTTTGCAACCCTAAGCAACTGAGTCTTTGGATGCCTTCGTATCAAATAAAGCTTTAGATCCCCCTTCGAACTTAATACCACATTCAACGCATATGGTCATGTTAACACATGTTATTACTAATTGGATCAAGGCTAGCCACCTTCCCAGGAGCTTCTCTGATCCTAGGAGTCCCCTAATATATCTACAAATCACTGGGAATGAGCCATGCAAAGCTCTTTTGGATTTAGGTTCTGGTGTCAACCTAATATCCCAGAAAATGTATAAGGCCTAGAACCTAACTCCATTAAAAAAGAGCAACATCCTTTTAGAGTTGGTTGACCAGTCCATCATTGTTCCCTTGGGATTAGTGAAGGACATTGTTACCACTGTTTGAAGAGGGTCATATCCAGCTGACTTCCTAGTGATCCAAGTGAACAATAGTAAGGGGAACTTCTTAATCATAATGGGAAGGGCATGGCTAAGCACTAGCTATGCGTGCCTAGGTATCTACGATCTTTTCCTAGAAATATCTAAGAAAAACACCTTTGGAAAGATTGAGAAGAAGAAGGTTCCATGCATCGCATACAGTGACACAGGGTGCAGCTACGTGCAGAGATCATGGGTTATGTAAAGTTTAACATTGCCTGCATGCAATCAGTGTACACAAATGATCAACATACAAAGGTGCCTATATGTAGTAGCCACACGACAAGAAGACACCCAGTGCCTGATAGATGATTAAGAAAGCAACTCACTTCTATGCATGGAACTAACTAAGGGTTTAACTTACACTTACATAGATAGCATTGATGCATTAGAGCAAGTCCACCACCGACTTCCTAGTTCTAACTTAGAAAACATCAACTGGGGAAATTTGGAAATTCCTAAAAAATTTAAACAAGAGCCTCTAGAGCTAAAACCATTGCCCACTAGTATGGAATACACATTCCTTAAGAATGGAAAATTGGTAATCATCAACACAAGACTTGCTCTGCAGCAAAAAGAGAATCTACTAAAGGTAATAAACATGTGGTCAAAAGCCTTCACCTGGTCATATCCAGAATTAACTAGAATTAATCCTAGGATATGCCAGCATAGGATTTACACTAACTCCTCCATGAAGCCTCCAAAACAACCACAACCCAAATTTGAAGCAAGTGGTAGAAGAAGAAATCGAAAAGCTTCTAAAGGCTGGCATCATATACCCCATTTTTGATAGTGAATGGGTTAGCCCCTTGGTAATCATGCCTAAAAATGGAGGAAAATGGAGGGTGTGTATAGATTTTAGGATGCTAAACATGGAAGCATTCAAGGATCACTTTTCGTTGCCATTTGTTCACCAAGTCTTGGACACAATCGCAAGGCATCGCTATTATAGTTTTCTGGATGGCTATAGCATATACAACCAAATACAAATAGCCCTAGAAGACCAAGCCAAAACTATGTTCACTAGTCCTTCGGGAACATTTGCATACAAACAAATGCTGATTAGCTTGTGCAATGCCCCTACCATGTTTCAATGCTTAGTTCTAAGCATATTCCAACAGCAGATAGGAAATGGTGTGGAAGTCTTTATGGATGACTTCTCCACCTACGGAGCAAGTTTTGATCAAGCCTTGGACCAATTGGAGCAAGTGTTGAAAAGATGTGTAGAAAATAATCTAAGGCTCAATTGGCAAAAAAGCCACTTGATGGTCTAAGAAGGCATAGTACTTGGGCATAAAATTTCACATGGAAGAATAGAGGTAGACCCTGAAAAAATCAAATTCATCCAAGGAATCACCCGTCAACCAGAAACTATGAAAGACATTCAATCATTCCTTAGACACACTAGCTACTATAGGAGATTCATAGAGAACTTTTTGAAGATTGCCAAACCATTGGTAGAGCTAACAAAAAAGGAAATACCCTTTGAGTGGACTAGGGAATGCAAACTCGCTTTCCAAACTCTGAAACAGAAGCTGGTAGAAACACCCATTCTACAAGCTCCTGACTGGTCCAGATTGTTCCATGTCATGATTGATGCATCCAACTATGCCTTAGGAGTTGTACTTACACAGTTAGATGACCAGAAATGTCCATATTACATCCATTGTGCAAGTAGAAGTATAGCTGGTGCACAACTTAACTACACTACTATAGAAAAAGAATTAATGGCTGTAGTGTTTGCACTAGAAAAATTTAGGCACTATGTATTGGGGTACAAAGTATTCATACATAAAAATCATAGTGCCATCTGGTTCCTCATGAATAAGCCAATGGTAAGCCCCCATATTATATGATGGCTGGTAATCCTACAAGAGTTCGATCTAACAATGATCGATCATAAAGACACCAAAAACATAGTTGCTGATCATTTATCTCGGTTGCGCTGGGATAGCAAAGAGGATGAGTATCCCATTTCTGATCACTTCCCTGATGAGTTTCTCTTTACCGATGTAGTGACTAACCAATCACCCACGGAGACAAATTGGTACAATAGCATTCTTACCTATCTCCTTACCCAACAAACACCATAAGAGCTAGACCTTAAGAAGAAATAATAGTTTCTTCACAGAGCCAAGTACTTTATGGAGATCAATGGAAAACTTTACAAAGTATGTCTCGATGGCTTGGTTCATTGGTGTGTTCCCGATAGAGATTAACTGAGAGTTCTCCAAGATGCTCATGAGGGCCCTTATGGGGATCATTATGCTGGGAGACGAACAACCATTAAGATCTTGCTTGTAGGGTATTATTGGCCTACCTTGTTCCAGGACACCCATCAATTCATCCAATCTTGTGAGCATTGTCAACGTGATGGGGGAATGACTGCTAGAATAGAGGATTTGCAACAATGGATTCAACTGTTAGAACCCTTTGAAATTTGGGGAATTGATTTTATAAGGTCCATTACACCAATGTCCAATGGAAAAGCTTACATTGTAGTTACTGTAGATTACTTAACAAAATGGGCTGAAGCAGCTATCGTCAAAGATTGCACATCATCTACAGTTGCACGATTTGTTCAATAACAAGTTGTCAATAGGTTTGGTATGCCACGTGCACTTATCTCAGATAATGGTACACACTTTACAGATGCAACATTTCAAAAGTTAATGCAACGCTTAGGGGTTGAGCACAAATTGACTATACCATACCCCCCCCAAGCAAACGGTCAAGCCGAGGTCACCAACAAGGAGATTACTAAGATACTAACTAGAACCATTACTGAATGATGCTCTTTGGGCATACCACTGCGCATGGAAACTCCCTATAGGCTACTCTCCATATGAGTTAGTGTATGGAAACTTCTAACACTTCCACATGTGGCCTCAACCTTGACCTTCATCTAGCACAAAAACAAAGGTTGATGACTCTTAACTTGCTAGATGAGAATTGATTAGCTGCCCTATCATCTAATGAGTTGCACAAGGCATTTAATAAACAACATCATGATCTAAAAATTAGGAAAGTTAAGTATCAACCAGGAGATAAGGTACGCTACTGGAACCCCACACATGTGTCACAACGTACTAAATTCCAAACACTGTGGGAAGGACCTTACATTGTCTATGCAACTTTTCCTTCAGGAGCCATGACCATATATAAACCTAAGAGCCTAGATAAGATACTATTAGTAAATGTGCAACAAAAAAAAACCTTTCCATGAGATTAGGACAGCCAGAACATATGCTACCTCTGTATGTGGACAACCTTGCTCATTATTTTGGGTCTCCTCCTTCCAACTTAGTCATGGGGGAGATGGCTACCTCTGCTAATCATTGAAGGCCCTCAATTCTTTCTAAGTTTTTTTTTACACATTTCTTTAATTTTTCTTGCTTTTTTTTTACACCATCATTCATATTTTTTACCATTTCTTTGTGTGTTTACTTAGTTTGTTTATCACCCAATAAGTATTCATGATGGTGGTATGAATAATATCATATTGATTGTTAATGTTTGGATTTTACCTTTGAAGGATGATGTTGATATTATGGTATGGTTCTTATTGATTGAATAGGAAATGAGTCCACATCATTCATACATCCATAAAAACCTATGGTCTCCCTTGGCTTGGAACTATACAAGTCCCTTTTTCTAATAAAACTATTAACGAATTGGTGGCTGAGTATTTCTCAAACTAAGGAAAGACTCGAAGGATGAAATGGGTGTGACTTGAAGGGGATTCGATGCATTTGTGTTGGCTATTCTCTTAAGTGCTTGGATGCCTTGTGCTTGGGTTTTCCACCATTTTGACCATTCATCAAATCACCGGAAGTTTACATAAAAATAAGTCTTTGCATGGTGTGGTTCTCAGGCAAAAAATGCAAAAAAAAAAAAAAAGACACGGTGAGAATTTAAAGCACACCCCTTAGAAAATAATGAACTTGGGCTACAAGCACTGGTTATAAAACTGGAAAGACATTTTACCCATGCTTGAAGGTTCCCTCTAACTCAGGCCCTTTCTCGCTTCCTGGTTCTCCATCTCGCTCTCCTCGGAATGGTGGTGAATTTTTGTAGAGGTATTCTTGTTGCTTTAATAGGATGGGTTGGTCAAATGTGTTGATGCGAGGTCATTGAATGTGGATTGTTGAGCTTGGATTTGGAATGATTTCTACTTTGTCATTAACCATGAAACACACAAGGGATTTTACACAACCTTGTTCTTGGGTTTCCATTCCATTCTCTCCTCTCCACCTTTCTTTCCCATCTCTCACCTCATTGTCGGTTTTATCATTAGTTTGTATCTTGGTTAATGCATCATTTTTCCTTGGTAAGTTCTTGTGGGTAAGTTTTTTACCTCTTTCTTCCAAACAACATTCCTAGAGCCTACGAAATCTTCAGTTTGATGGTCTGTCAAGGCATCAAAGGCATGAGCCTGCTTTGGGGAGGACCCACTGGCATTCCTTTCTGGTGCACTTGTTAACTTCTTTCCCTTAAACATTTCCTGCAATCAACAATTTTTTGTCTCATCCCCATCCATCGCATCCATTTTCTTCATGTTGTCATTGTTACTTTTTTCCATCTTTCTTATTTCTTATCTTTTTCCATCCTATTACTACTGGAGGTTTGCTCTTAGTCATGGGGGCCCTAGCACAATTTTTTCAACTTTTCCTAACCCCTACACCTTAGGTAGTCACCAGTGTTAAACCTCTAGAATTAGTATTTTCCATAACCACAACTCAGCCAATGCACTTTACATCGAGGCAAGGTATCGATTGCATTGTAATTTATCTACCCTTGCTCATTTGTGACTATGTTGTGTGTGTAGATGACAATCGTACAACAATGGACTAGGCCTGGAGGAAACACTTGGGATGGACCAGAACTAGAACATTTATGAAAGGAGAAAGATTGGTGGCATGGCTATGGATAAAAAATGAAGGGTGCAATCTTGGCGTTGGTAGCAACATGTCTTATTCTTTTCTCTCTCTCTCCTTCTCTCCTAGATGCCAAATAAGATTGGATGTCATTATGTACAATGCTCACTTTTGTGGTCATGAACACTAGTGCTTTCATGTATTGTATTGTTGATCTGTTCACCGGGCACATTAAGTCTGTCACCCCATTCCATAGTCAATGGTCATTTAGTTAATAATCCCATACATTCCCAATATTTTGTAAGGAACTCGCGGATGATTTTTCATTCAGTCATGGGGGTATGATGAACCGCGATATCGGATCAACCATGTGATATCGGATACCTGATATCACAGCCCATCTCCTTGCCTATAAATAAGAGGCGACACCCTTGGTTTCAACAATTAGAAGTTAGTACCTTAGCCAAACTCTTGTCATTTTCCCTCCAAAGTTAGAATTATTTCTGCATGCCCGTAGTAGGAGTCATAGAGTGAACGGATCTTTATTCGAGCATTATGTACCTAAGCATAGTTTGTGTATTGCAATAAAGATGAACTTTATGATAAACCTTGTAGCATATAGAATAGATTAATTAGTGTTAATTATTATTTAATGATTTCGTAGTTAATTAATGATTTCTCTCTCACCTTACAACTCTCTTAGTTAAATACACTCAATACAATCGCTTTGAGCATGCATGTAGCACTTAGTAACCCAGTAACGATTAGCATTTGGTAATCCCAGTAGCGTTGCACTAGTTCAGGATGTGTATGGAAAGTGGGAACGGATGCTGGTGTTAAGAGTACTTAGAACTTAGTTAATGAATAGTTAACTTAGATTAGTTACTTAGTTATTTCTCTCTCCCCTCCTTATTAGTGCAGGATATAAAACACATAAAAGCCATAAAACTCATATGCCTCAAGCTTACTTAACCATACAACCGTGACATACCAGTAATTTTGGGAAGACAACGATTAATTAACCCATTATTATTACACAGAGGTGCATAGGCACTTAGTCCTTGGAATTCGACCAGATCGTGCGTGAAATGCTCATATTTGTATGGTTGAGCATAGGGGTACCTCATCACTCATCAATTATGCTATGATTAACAATAGGTTGAAACTTAATTTATAATCAATTTAGCTAATCTAATTGCTAGTTAATAATCAACTATCCTAACATAAGTATTTGATCCCACTTCTTGTGCACGTCTTGAACACTTATAATGTTGTTGGGTTACCAAACGTTGAGCATTGTTGGGATTACCAAGAGTCATACGCATGCTCAATGTAATTGTACTTATGTGCTTAATTAATTAACATGCATGCAAATGTAAATATTAACTAAGTACGTGAAAAGTAAATTGCACGAAAAGTAAATCTAATCTAAACCAAAGTGCTACAATGAATAAGAATCAATCTTGATCTTATTGCCGATCATGGAATGTGTCTAGGTACATTGCTAGTCGAATAAAAATTCGTACAATTGACTTAGATCCACTTTGTGGGCACTCAATGACTAGTCTCTAAGATTACAAAATAAAATTGCAAAAATTCGGCTACTCTATTGACAAAACTATGAAAAACTCATGCAAAACTAACTCAAAATGGAAGCCCGAGTGCTATATTTATAGGCTAGAGTATATACCCTGATGTCAGATACCTGACATCGTGGTTAGGCCTTGACGTCATGTACTTGATGTTAGAGCAAACAAAAAACAACGATTCATCAGATGTCAAGGATTTGATGCCAAGGCCAGGAAAATCATGACTCATCATCTTGGTAGAAATCTAGAGCTTGACCATTTGAGTTGTATTGGCCTTGAGTTTCTGTAGCACTTCGGCAAGGTTTTAAATCATTTAGAAGGCTTGATCCAAGCCTTGGGGCATCCCTGTAGGTTGCGGTGCTTGTGTTGACAATTAAGGAGGAAGTTGTGAGGCTTGAGGCTATAAATTGATGTTGGCATAGAGCGAAGAGGTTGTGTGGCCACCATCACAAGTGGGTTAAACAAGTAGAAAAAAAGTTTGATTTGGAACTTATGATATGAAGAGGACAAAAGGAGTATGAGAGGCTTTTGTTACTTGGGGTCCTAATGAGGGTCCCACCAGTATGACAAAGGAAGATGGCAAGGTAGACATCACCAAGTCTAGTTGAACAGAGTGAGGTTGTGTGGCAAAGGACATTGATAAGAATAAGGAGGTGGATTGGGGAATGTATTGTGCCTAGTGTGTGACAATAATGGGTGTAAACTCAAATATGGTAGAATGGACATGAGGGAAATTAGGTTGAGGGACCTATCCCACCAATGAGATAATAGATGTGGAGTTAGGTGTAATTGTTTGGGGAGCCAAAGATTAGAAAAGACTTCCAATGAAGGTATTTGGCCTAAAACTCATCTTCCTCTTCTTAGTGATTCCCTAAGATAGTTTCCTCACTAAACTCATCAACCTCTATGAGTTGTATGAGCATTTGTGCATAAAAATTGGTGAGGGGAATTGGTCCTAAAGGGATGGGATGTATTCTTTTCCATCCTCATGTATGATTTTGAATTGGCTCTTAGCATCAATTTCGGAGTGTGGTATTAGGAGCCAAACTTGTATCTTGGCACAAAAAAAGTTGTAGAACTCCTCATTAATGTCACAAAATTTGAGCTTTTACCTCTTTGTCTAAGTGATTTTATTTGTTCTATAATTGTAGGGTATTTTGGGTTATAAACACAAATTGCATCTTGGTTGGATGCCATATTCATTAGGTTAAGGGGTAGGATGGTTGATCAACCAAAAGACATCATCAAAAGATGTTTTTTTTACCTCTTACTACTTTTCGTAAAACTTTGAGCAAGTTGGGTTTCCCAATAGTGTAGTTAGCTATAAATGGAAACAATTGTTGACATTGCTACTGTAGTGTAAGTGGTGTATACCACTCTTGGAAAATCAATGTTGTGGTTTCAAAGTTAGTACTACCAACTACGCTAGTGTTTCTAGTGGTAGTGTCTACATTGGAGCATGTGTGGTAGACAAGTATATTTTTTAGCAAAAACGTTGAGGTAGGTTGTGGAAATGGGTTTTTGGTTAGAAAATCCAATTAAGAAATTTTTTGCAAAATATTATGTACATTGGTTTTAAGAAATGGAATATGAAAATTTATAGTTTTCAAAGGACTACGTTGGAATCTTGGAGATGTCTATGTTGGCCCCACTGTAGAATTTCACAGTAGATGTAGTTGTGTTTTTGAATAAAATTGTGTTTTGGATCTGGGTTTTCAAGGTAAACTACACTGGTTCCAAGGAATCTAGCAATTGCTATGAAAGTATAGTAGAAATCCAACTCACTTACCACAACTACATTGGGTATTTGGGAAAGAGATTTGGGCAACAACACTGGCTTTGATGGAATATGTTTACAGGTTTTAAAATTTAAAAATAAAATAGAATTGGTACTTAGAAAAGATTGGAAAAGGATTTTTGGCTATGAATTTGGATGAAAGCCCTCCTTTCAGTGCTAGAAAACTATTAGACCTGGAAAATTTAATTTCTAGAACAAAAACTAGAATATCCCAAGCACCGAAACAATTCTAGACTCAAATCCCAAAGGCCTCCAAAAAATGGGATTCAAGGCACCTTGGATGGTTTGCCTGATCACTTGAGGACTTATAGAAATGTAAATGGAAATAAAAACAAAAATGGAATTGCAGATTCGAAATGAAAACAAACACATAAATTGACACATAACTTAAATCTACACAATGATGAATTGTAACTTTATTAAAATGGAAAATGCATAAAGTACAAGGTTCAAGAAATACAGATTTGTATACTAGGTGCATAAGAAGTTCACTTGGATGGAGCTTGAAGTCTGTTGGATCTAGTAGGGTATGTTCTACACTCAAATCCCATGATCCAAATACTTTCCAACACTAGTTTCCAACAACTCATTGCTAGTTCCCACCAGAATCAACAACTATGGTCATGCATGGTATTTTACCCTTGAAGCAATGATATCATGTTGGAAGTCTTTAATGCCCAACCTAGACACCAATTTTCTCTCAAAAGTGCTACAAGTTTACAAAGACTATTGCTTGCAAAACTGGTAAATATGCTTTTCTAGTTGTGGAATGAAACAACCTCCAATTTCTGGAACAAAAAAAGGGGTTCATGTTTGGTTTTTATAGGCTATGGAATTGATATTTTTAGGTTCTATACATCACTAGTGTGATTACTAACAGATTGAGATCTATTTATAGGTATAACGGTAATTAATTCTTAGCATAGGTAACAATTTAAAGTATGGAATACACTGTAGCCACCAAAGCCCATCTAGATACTATGAATAGTAAATAGACTTTTATAAATATGTTGAAACCATCCCAACTACGTGAACCTTAGTGGACTATGCTAAAGTTTTTGGAAACTACTGGTGAATTCGATGTCTACGCTAGTTATGTTGCAACTATTGAAGACTTGGGGTGACTATGCATGCCATTATTGGGAAAATGGAAAATGAAAACTCCCAAAAATTCCAACGCTAGATATGTGCATCTACACGTGGTTTTGTGGTGACTATGCTGGGATTGGGTGGAAAATAAAAACCCAACATGATCTACATTGGGAGTAGATGGTTCTAGTGTAGTTGAGGCTATACCTCTATAAAAACCCATGAAAATTCCAAATTTGACAATCCCCAAGGCATCTTTAGCATTCCAAAGCCCAAACATAGACATGTGGTAACATTTTCCACTTGGGAAGTTAGACAATAGCAACTTTTAAGGCATTTTCTATCCCCAAAAGCTAAAGTATGCAAGATTGCAACTCATGGACTACAAATTCTACATTCACAATAAAATCTTGCCTCAAGTTGGAAAATGAAGGTTACAATTTGCAACATGAATTTACTTGGTGGTGTTTCAAAGAAGCTTTTTATGGATCAAAATAAACCAAAAATTAGTTTGAATCCTAAATGATAGAAAATCATAAATCTTTTAGAAGGAATTCAAGAATAGCATAAGAAGCATCCTTCCATGTAAGAGGAAAAAGAGAGAATTAATATTCATAAGGTACTTTCTTCTTTTACCATGAACCTAAAATAAAAAAATTGTATAAAGATTCAACTTCATCTCAAAATGAAAGCTCTGCATTGTAGAATGTCTCTTGTAAATGACATTATATTTATGCTTCCAAATGTAAAAAAGGACATCGGGTTTTTAAATTTTTATATTCAATAATTCTTAATATTTTGAGAGTTCCATCTATGATTAAGGATTTTAAAATGAGTTTTCACTCGATCAAATCACAACTAATCTTTCACAATAGGAATTTAGAAAAATGGTTCTATTCACTTCCAAAGTTTATACATTGATTCAAGTAAGGATTTTTTAGTTTGAATAGATTGACATTAAAAATAAAGAAAGTATTAAATTGTATTTAAACACTCTTAATAATTTAATTTTCATATTTTAGTTCTTTGAATATATAAACCCTAGTTTCAATTTCAAATTTTAATATTTTTGACATTTTGTAGAAGTGAATTATATTGAAATTCTTGATGCATGTAGGAGAATGATAGATGGAAGATGTTTTTTATTGGATGAAAGAAAAAATGTGATCTTTTGTATTTTTTGTTATCAAATTAATCTTAAATTTATGATTAATTCTTTCTTTTATCTTTACAAGAAACCCTTCACTAAGAAGTGGAAACCCACAAGGGTGCCTTTGAATAAGGCAAGGTTTGATTCTTTTCCTATCCTGAGAGGTTTTTCAGGATTTGATATAAGAAAGAAAACCTCTTTTTTAAGTTGATGATTTGATGTACTTTGGATTATTTTTTCTTTAGATTAATAAAGTATAGCTTATAAGAGAGAAATTGATTCCTTTCAAAGGAATATGATCAAATCTGGGACCAATTTTAAGTTGAAAAGTGAAGTGTCAAAACAATAAAGTATTTGAGTGATTGTTCTTAGATATGATCATGTTGAAGAAATAAAAAATAAGATTGATTTATTCACATTGTATCACATTAATTTAAAAAATATTTATATTTTCAACATTTTACTTTATTGACATTAATTAATGATTTATAGAATAAAGTAATTTACAGTTTCAAGCACATTAGTTATTGAAAAATGTACTGAAATGTCAAACATTAAGCACAAATTAACTTAGTAATATGAATAGTTAGCTAACTTGGTTTTCCTAATGGTTACTCCATGAATTTAAAAATACACGAAAAGGTTTACAAAGTGGATGCTTACCATCTTAGACTAGGTTATGATTATTTCTATTTTTAGTAATTTACTATTTTAGTTCATTTTTGTTTTTAATAATTTCTTTAATTTGTCAACATGGACCATAACAACACCATTATCATATGTCCTATTCATACTTAAGTATCCAATATATGTTTACTATGAGTATGACTCAAAAGTTGGCAACTTATAGTCACCACAACTATGCTGGATTTTCCATCTAGCTTTTTTACTAATGATGAAATGCTCTATCACAATGATTGTAGATTCATATAAGTAGACATGGGGCATACCCACCACTCATCATTTAGCATCATTATCAAGGATGATGTTAAGTGTTTAATTCTAATTACTATTATATAAGATTTTAGTAGGAATTATAACAATCTATTTTTTGCATTATGATTATTATCTTATTCCTTAAGACACACACATGAACTAATCATTTACAATGACTATTTCTTTTAGATTATGTAGCCCACCACTTGCAATGAACACAAAGTGAGAAAAAGAGCATAAATATTGATGGGAACCTTAACAAGTTCAAATAACATTCCTCCATCAAGTTTCTTTCTATCTTGAACATATCTTTATATTCCAATAGGATGAATGGCTCTAATGAAGGGATGTCTTTGGCAACATTACTTTTCATCCTAATAAAAATTTTCCTTCCATGCTATAATTTGTAAGGATGAGAACTAGAATGAAAACTAGAATGGTTCATGTTCCAGGTGGTTATTATTTAGACAATAAAATTATCAAGGCTTATATGCCTAATGATGCACAAAGTAGCATGTACAAACAAATGTATATGCAACATGAGCAACAAAGAGGCAAGCACAATATGTCATTCATTACTAATGTAGAATAGAAGGATGTAGCTAATCAATAAAAGAGATATTTTTTTACTAGATTGACATCAAGAAATCCTTTGTGCCCATCCTACATTTCACAATAGATGAGTTGCACAATGTAATTATGCACTCTTCCTTTAGAAAAAAACTCCATGGATGTAGAGCCAAATCTTAATGCCAGGAGGTCTTCCAAGCTTGATCTATCTTCAAAATGTCCTTTTTCAAAATGAAGTAGCTTTTTCTATTTTTGATATTTTTCTACTTCTAAAAATTTTCAATATTTTTAACATTTTTGATTTTTTTAAGAGGAGAGAGTCAAGTTGGTCATACTATATTATGTAGTTAAATCCAACAAGAAAGTACATAGCCATCTATATGAGGAAGATAAATAGACTAGAGAAAGCAAGGGAACTAGGGAAAATCATAAAGATCATGCAAACCTTCCAAAAAAAATCCCAATGAAACAAACATAAATAAGACAAAAAAAAACAAAATTAAGTAAGAAAACATGCAACAAAATATTGAAATCATTAATATGACATCTTTCCTTTAGGATTACTATAATCCTTTAAATGATGCACATGCCAATGAGCATGAAGTTAAAGTTCATTTTGTAAACCTAGATATTTGATGTGCTAACTAGAATTATCAAAATTTGAAACTTCATGTAGAGTTAAGGTAGTGTAGGACTCCCAAGGGATTAGTAACATCAAACTGGAAAAAAGAGTAAAGCAGTCTAGGAAGGAAAATGTTGCAATAGAAGGGACAACCTAATGAACAAGCATATTCTAGATTGCATTATACATGTTATGCCATAGTGATCACAAAGGATCCTCCTATCAAACATAGCACAAAATCCATGGGCTAGGCTTACAATTCTTAATCAAACTAAGCATTGAACCAAAACTTTCCTTCAATGCTATATGGAGGACAATGACCCAATAAAATTTGGGACAAGAATGATAAGGAGGATGCTCCAACTCATCCACACAAGCCTGAGCCTTCAAGAGTACCTAAGCATGAACATGTCTATTATGATTGGTGAATGGAAGACTCATAAGCCTCTTGAAGCACTAGAATAATCTAAAATAGTTTGTGAGCATATGTTATAGACTTTAGGACAAATGATGACCTTCTAGGTCAAGTCAAGATGATAAGAAAGACGTATGAGTGCCACTAACATACTAGGTAATGACAATAAAGAACTAAGAAAAGATTCCTACACATGGTTAGGTTGTACTAATGAGGATTGATGCTTGTGAGTACGAAAACCCATGCTTGCCTTAGGAACCTCTAAAAAAGGAAATGAAAATTTTAAAGGCATTCTTAATGTGACTAAAACAAGGTTACAAGCATGCTTGATACATTCAGTTAGAAGTTCACAATGGTGAATACATGGGATACATGCCCTAGCCACTAAGTAGAGCTCAAATGCAAGGAGAAATGCCTATTATTCTAAAAAATTAATAGTATTTGAGGGTTCTCCATGGTGGAAACAACATAATAAGCTAAAATGAAAGGATGTTTGTGTAGATACCTTTAAATCTAAAGTGTGCCGCCTCATAATTTGATGTGTGAACTTGGCTCAAATAGTAGGAAGGACATTGTGTTTGGATTAAACATGTGGAAAATCTCATTAAAATTCTTGGAGTAGTTGCAATCATAAAATAAGAAAGATGTTATCTCACTTTCATGATAGTAGAAACTGTAGCACAATACCATGCTAAAATCCCTTCATTGAAGCTTATTATAACTAAGGATGACCTCATTCATCATAAACTAAGAAAAAAAGAAATGAATGTCAAGTTTGCAATAAGGTTTCAAAACTACCTTCCACCCAAGTGATCTTAGAAATAATTTTCTAAAAAATTTGGATATTCATAATTTATTATAGATACTATTAAAAAGGATAGTATTATGTGAGGTAGAACATAGGGGGCCAAAATGGTGCAAGGGGTTTAGGATTTATTTGATATGGTCACGAAGATTTGAAACATCATGTGAGAAGACATTATACAATCAACCATTAGGAAACCAATCATTCACCATGTTACAATGCTTTAGTTGGAATAGTTGGATAATCTAGGAATACATATCTTTAATTATCTTGGATGAGGGTGACTGTAATTAATGAGCGGCAGGCATATCCTACGTCCAACCATACAAATCATAAGCATGTATGCATGATCTAATTGAATTCCAAGGACTTCTAGCCTTCTAAGTACACTAGTTCTAGGAGGTGAATCAATTGTTGCAATCATTGTCTTCTTAGTTACACTTGCAAGTACAAGGGTATGATTAAGTATAATTGAGGCATATGATTTTTATCAATTTTATGTTTTATGTTCTAAGTCACCTAAGAATGAAGAATAGTGAATAAAGATATTTAATTGCTAATTTAATCTAATCAATTAGCTAACACTTATCTAATCCTAACATCAGCATCTGTTTCCACTTGTCGTACACATCCTAAATAGATATAATATTACTGGATTACTAAACATTAAGTATTACTGGGATTATGAAGGGTTACATGTATGTTCAAAGTGGTTGTACTTATGTGTTTTAATTAATCATTATTTAATCTAGCTTAATTAATTACTTAATTACTTAAAAAATTAAAGGAAATTGCTTAAAATATTAAATGCATAAGGGAAATAATTAATCTATTTCAATGTGCTACAAGGTTTATCAGCAAGCTCATCTTTATTATTGCACACATTGTTGTGCCCAGGTATAACAGTGCTTGAATAAAGATCTATACATTCTTTAACTTCTATTGCAAGCACTTAGAAAATATTTTAACTTTTGGGAAGCAAAACTACTAGAGCTTCACTACAACTTGTAAAGGGAATGCCATAAATGCATCAGGAGGTGCACATTTATAGGTGAAGCAAGGTGTCCCATTGATGGATACACATTAACATGTGAAACCCTTTGTTGACGAGATCACATCGACAAGATCCTGTCAATGAGGTCACATCGATAGCATCCTTTTGATGCAGCCAAACCATGATGCTTCATCATACCCCCACAATTGAATGAAAACTCATCCTTAAGTTCTTTACAAAATTTGGAAAGGTATGGAATTATTAACACACAAAACAAACACATAAATAACATGATAAGAACTAAGTGCCCAAAGTATATAGTTTTACATTGATTATAAAATTTTGGTGTTCATGAAAATAAAATTAAATACCAAGACAAAGCTAACAAACACAATTCCTCAGATGATGCAAAGACATTGGAGAAGATCAAATGGTCCTAGGTAGTGGAGGCTCCAAAGGGCCTTCTCCTACTTTGGATGCATGCAATGGTTGAGGTGGTTATGGTTGTCCTACAATAGCTACAAGTTCTAGTGGAAGATGAAAGGCATCCAACAAGGCCTTCATCTTCTCCTCCTTACTTCAGGGATCATTGAAAAGCCACTTAGCTTTGCCAACGTGGCATAGCATGGGAATATCCCACAGATAGGGCATTATAGGAAATAGTTCCTTAACATTCATGAACCAAGTAGCAAACTATTTATAATTAATATTGAATTCTCTGAGTGCATTGCGCAACTCTTAGTAGTTGTTCATCTGCTTATCCATGTTCTTAGTAATTGATCGTTGATTAGTGAATTTCATTTTGAGAACCTTGAGTTTGGCATCGGCAATATGAAACTTCTACTTGATGTCTTTGTGATACTTGAACTCCACCTCATACGACAAGTACGATCTAGCCACTTATTTCTCTAATTTGGACCATATCCTACTAGTAGTTAGCATTGCTAGATTTGCATAATGAAGATTGGCAAGCTCCATGTACTCCATCATCTTCTCAATCTGTAGCTCCTTCATTTGGATCTCCACTTTATTGTAGTCATTCAGCCCATCAAAGATAGGTTGTTAGACATCACCTTCTTCCTTGACCTATTGGAGTGCCTTATTGACTTTTTCCTTTCTCATCTGGATGTGTTTTTTATTGATTTTTTTGTAGACCAACTTGATCCTTGTAATGCTTCTTGACTCTCTTAATTTTGAGAGCCTCATTTTTCTAGGCAACTATCTCTATCATAAATTTTTAGCGAAGAGGTTGGACTTCCTCCATGGAGAGATTTTGATTTTCTTCTACCAATCTTCTTAATTCATTGTTTACTCTAGCTAGCTACTTTGGCTATTGATGAATAAAATCTTGCATTTACTACTTCTACATATCAACATTTTGCAGGCGATGATTTTCTATGTCCAAAATTGCATTCTCATGATGCATCTAGACCAAGTCCTTTCGAATAGTGTATGTTTTGGAATTGGCCATGCACTAGTCAAAGATAGCTATTTCTTTCTTGTTCTCAACCCTTTTGAGCTCTTCTAAAAATTTATTGAAGGGTTCATCTTGTTTTGGTGCAAGGTTGAGAAACATGGGATTAGTAAGATGAGCTTTTAATTTGGCAACCTCTACAACCAAGTGTTGGTTTTGTGCTTAGGTTGTTTTGAGTTGCCCCTCCAATATGATGCACTGGCCCCTTGCTTCTAGTAGCTTCAACTAGATTATAGTGATTGTATTCAAAAGGTCAAAGACATTCAGAATTGGTTACCTGGTTCCCACCAGTTTGCCTAGCAACTCTTTGTGTTGGGCTACACTTAATCTACCACTAAGGATTCCTGTGGATGTCTGCACATCTTTGTGTGCAGAAATGTTTGCTATAGGCACTGCAAGTGCATTCAATGCTTTAGCACTTATGTCACCAACAACTATCATTTTCTTTTGCCCATGATGCTGCATCACCAAGACAATTACCCCCTCACCCTCCTCCAAATGTATCAAAAAAGTAGTGGTGTTTCTAGAATGTCATCAAAAAAATAGTGGTGTTTCTAAAAATGTAACTTATAACATTTAAGCATCTTTCTCATTGGACAATTATGCTTAGGCTAAGTTTGAACCATGGAAAATTAATTATTTTATTATTATTTGGATAATTTTTAACCTAGAATCTCACTACAGCTTTTTGGAAAGGTTTAATTCTCATAATTTGATCTTTTCATGTTAATTTCTTTGTTAAACCTTGTGGGAGCTAGAAATTTTTCTAAAAATTTTTTTTGTCAAAAACTTATGGTTTGTGGCCTCCATGACAAATAGCTTATCTCTTGTAGCTATAGGGTCAAATAACAGAGTGAATCAGGCAAATGGTTAAGAAGATATGACTCTTGGAAGGTTCTGGGCTTTGAAAAATTGAAAAACTCTCTCCTTATTATGAAGCAAATGTGAAAATCACTAAGTGTGACCACTTATATATAGCTGGGTGGACCCCTATGTTAATGGGATCTTGTATACAAGGTCCCATTTATTCATGGGCTCCATTGACGAGTATCCATCTACAAAGCCTATGACCAAAATTTTTACCTTTAAAAAATATGAAAAATAGAGAGAGTTTAAGCATGAAATTGATGTTTTTAAAACCTAGAAAAGCCATGAACATGATGAAATATTGAAAAGGGCTTGATAATTCATGAAAATGAAGAAATTTATGGGAGAATGAAATTGCATTGGAGAAAATGCCTTAAGGAGTGCATAGTTGGATGCACAATGAGGCGCATAAAAGATTTGACTGTGAAAATGCCTAAGAGTAAGGAACTTAACTAACCCAACCAAGGGATATGCAAGTGGCTCCTCACCATAGCAGGCTCATGCCATTTTTGATTAACTAACCTCAATGAAGGAGTTTGTGGATCCCATAGTTGATTAATGGTTATGAAAAGGTAAGGACCAAATCTGAAAGAATCTACCTAAGAATTTTAACACATCAAACTAAGACATTGGACAAGACATGGAAATCGACAATGAGGTAAATTATGGAAAGCATCGATGGGTGAGAGAGAAGATGAAATGAAGTTCCTAATCATGGTCACATGAAGTCCCTTGTGGATCTAATGGTTAAATGACCCAATAAAGTCTTTCTTTAGTCCAAACAAAAACCAACTACTTTAGTGACTTCACATCAACACTGTAAGACTAGTCCATCCTCTCAAGACATAAGAATGCTTCCATAGATCAATCACCATTCCTTATTTGAGAAGAAAAGAGAAGCAGGAATTGAGAAAAGGCCTTAGTTAAAGAAGACCTTTAGGCATGGGTAACATGTCTTTCTAGTCTCATAACCAATGTTTGTAGCTTATTATTCTTGTCTATGGGGTGTGCTTTGAATTTTCATCATTTTTCTTGGATTTTATGTTTTTATGGATTTTTGGATGGGAACCACACCATGCAAGGACTTATTAACTTCCTATTATTGGTCAACATGGAATGGTAAGAAATCTACAAAAACACTCATGCACTCAAGTAAGTAGAAAGGCACAAAGAGTATTGAGTCCCCTTGAAGTCACACCCTTTTCAAACCATTTGAATCCTTTCCAAGTTTAAAGTTTCATTAAGGAAATTGAACATCATACTTCCAAAAATAGGAATATGATAGAGCTTGTGGATGGGAGGATGACATGGACTCATTGCCTATTACATGAAAAGGAAACTTTATCTTAGTCATTAGTCATCAAAATTCAAAAATAGAAACCAAACATTAGCACTCAAAAATATTAAGTACAAACCACCATTAGCAAACAACTACAACATCTCTATGTCCTATTGGCAATAAATCACTTTTATAAGAAAATAATAAAAAAAAATTCACAACAAAATAAAGTAAAATATAAAAGAAATTGTAAAATATTCAAGAAAGTCAAAACATACTAACGATGTTGTAAAACAAAATTTGGAAAAATAACAATGTGTAAAATAAAAAGATATAAAAACAAAGAAAGTGTAAAACAAAAAATATAAAAATAAAAAAGTGTCCAACTCCCCCAAGACTGAGTTAAAAGAACGAGATCTGAAACATTGAGCGAGGTTGTCCATCTGATGAGGCATTGCTTGCATTAGCTTGCTTGGCCTCATGAAAATGTTTTATTTATTGCATGTTGACTAGTTGTTTCTTGTTTGGGCTCTCAGGTTTTTATATTAACATGGCCCTAGAAGGAAAGGTTTCATAAACTATATAAGGCCATTTGCATAACATTTGGAACTTCAGCTTCTGAGGGACATGTGTGAGGTTCTAGTAGAGGACCTTATCTCTAGGTTGAAATTTTACTTTCCTTATTCTAAGGTCATGCCACTTTTTGTTAAATGTTGTGTACTTCATTCAAACATAGGGCCACCAGTCAATTCTCACCTAGCATCTTAAGGTTGACCAATCTTTCTTTTTATTCTAGGCTAAGGTTAGAATCTAGGTCATAGGCTATTGAAAGTATATTGTGCTTGGATTGAATTGGAAGAGTTGGTAATTTTCCATACACCAGCTCATAGAGAGAGTAGCCTATAGGGAGTTTCCATGTGAAGCAATAAGCCCAAAGGGCATCATTGAATTTTGTGCTCTAATCTCTTCTATATTTACTAATTATTCTCATTAGTGTTTTTGAGATCTCCCTATTGGTAACATCAACTTGATATTTGGTTTAGGGGTCGTAAGGTGTTAATTTATTTTCAACCCCCAAGTGTTGCATGATCTTGTGAAAGGTAGTGCCTATAAAATAAGTTCCATTGTCAGAAACTAGTGCACATGGCACTCCAAACTTGTTCACAACATTCTATTGTACAAACTGAGTAGCAGTGGAAGATGTACAGTCAGTGATGAGTGTTGCTTCTACCCATTTTGTATAATAGTCAATAGTGACTATTATGTGTGCCTTTTAATTTGACATGGGTGTGATGTAACCCATGAAGTCTATGCTCCAAATGTTGAAAAGGGCTCCAATGGTTGGATCCACTACTGAGATCCCTCCATTCAAGTGGTCATCCTATCATTTCATTGATAGTGTTCACAAGAGAGGATGAATTGGTGACGATCCTTGAAGATTGTTAGCCAATAATACCCTACCATTAGGATCTTAATGGTTGTGCATCTCCCTTCATAGTGGACCCCACAAGGACCCTCATGAGCATCTTGCAGAATGCATAGTTGATCAGCATCATGGACACACCAACAAACCAAGACATCGATGCACACCTTGTAAAGGTGTCCATTAATTTTCATGAAGCATTTGGCATGATGAATAAACTATTATTTCTTCTAGTGGTCCAAGTCTTATAACATCTCTTGAGTAAGAAGATATGTGAGGATGCCATGATACTAGTTTGGTTTAGTGGATACTTGTTCATTTATTGCACCAACAAAGAGGAGTTCATTAGAAAATTAATCATAACTGAGACAGGTGGTCAATGACCACGTTCTTAGTTCCCTTTCAATCTACCATTATAAGATCAAACTCCTATAATATCACTAGCCACCGTATGACACAGGGGTTTTCATCATTGGCTTATTCATTAGGAAGCAAATGGCACTGTGATTGGTGTGCACAAACACCTTATATCCAAGCACATAGTGCTTGAACTTCTCCAAGGCATACACTAGTTTCATCAGCTCTTTCATCATTGTGTTGTGGTTAAGCCATGCACTCATAATGCTTTGGCTTTCATAGTGCATGTAATGAAGATGTTTCTAATCATCCAACTATGTAAGCATAGCTCCCGAGGTATAGTTTGATGCATTCATCATGATGTGAAATGGACAGGACTAGTCAAGTGTCCATAGAATTGGAGTTTCTAAAAGATTCTCCTTGAGTTACTAGAATGTGTTTTCACATTTCTTGGTCCATAAGAATGGAGCATTTTTCTTTTCAAGCTTGACCAATAGTTTAGCAATCTTAGAGAAATTCTCTATGAATCACTGGTAGTAGCTAGTGTGTCCTAGGAATGATTGGACATCTTTAACGGTTTCTAGTTGGCAAGTTATTCCTTGGATGATCCTAATCTTTTGAGGATCCATCTCAATCCTTTTTTATGAGATTATATGTCCCAACATAATGCCTTCCTAGACCATTAGATGGCTCTTTTATCAATTGAGCCAAAGATTGATCTTCACACACCTTTTAACCACTTGCTCAAGGTGGTCTAGAGCTTGCTCAAATGTAGTACTATAGGTGGAGAAGTCATCCATGAAGACTTCCACCCCACTATCAATTTGTTACTGAAAAATGTTAAGGACAAGATGTTGGAATGTTGCAGGGGCCTTGCACAGACCAAATGGTCTCTTTCAATATGCAAAAGTTCTTAGGAACTTGTGAATGTAGTTTTGGCTTGATCCTTTGGTACGATCTGAATTTGATTATAGCCACTATAACCATCTAGAAAGATTTTAAAATAATTCCTAAAAATAGTATCCAATATTTGGTCCACAAATGGCAACAAGAAATGATCTTTGAATATTGCCATCTTTAATAGCCTAAAATCAATACACATCCTGCACTTGCCACCTTTCTTTGTCACAATCACAAGTGGGCTAACCCACTCACTATCTACAACCAGATAGATGAACCCCTCCTTGAGGAGTTGTTCAATTTTCTCTTTGACGATCTGTTTCAATTTGGGGTTTAGTTGCCATTGCAGCTACCTCTTTGGCTTGATGGAAGGATCAATATAGATGCAATGCTAGCATATCCTAGGATCAATCCTAGTGAGTTCAAGATATGACCAAGAAAATGATATTGGCCATTTTTTAACCGCATTCAGTAGCTTTTCTTTTTTTTCAAGAGCAAGGGTGGCATTGATTATCATCAGCTTACCATTTTTCATAAATGTATACTCCATGTCAACAAGTAGAGTTTTCAACTCTAAGGATTCTTGTTTAAAATTGTTAGGGATCTTCCAACTCTTGCTAATAAGTGTCATTTGATTCATTGTTAGAGAGTTGGTGATGAACTTGCTCTAGTTCATCCATGCCTTTAACATAGGCATAAGTTAAGCTCTCAGTTTCATACAAAATGTGCTACTTTTAGGATTAGCTATCAGCCATTGGATGCCCTCTTTCTTTGTGGCTACTACATATAGGCACTTTTGAATTTTAGATTCTTCTGTACTTTGTCTGCATGCTTTGATTGATGTGCTTTTGATAGACCATAATTTTTGCACATAGTTGCACCTTGTATCGTTATATGCGATGCATGGATCTCTCTTCTTCTTGAATGCATTTTCCTTGAAAAATTTTAGAGAAAGATCTCTAATTTCCATTCATGCATTGATAGTGCTAAACCAAGTCCTTCCCATAATGATTGAAAAGTTCCCTTTGTAGTTGTCAACCTTGATCACTAGGAAATTGGTAGGATAGGATCACCCATAAAAAATCATCATAATATCCTTTGCTAGTCCCAAGGTAATAGTGATGGATTGATCTACCAATTCTAAATGAATATTGTTCTTCTTAAGAAGAGGTAGATTCCAATATTTGTACATTTCATGAGAAATTAGATTGATACCAAAACCTAAATTAAGAAGAGCCTTGCATAGCTCATTCCTTTCAATCTGTAAGTAAATGAGGGGACTCCTAGGATCAACTCTTTTCCAGAGAAGGTTGCCAGCCTTGATCCAATTGGATACAACATGGATTAACATGACTGTGTAGATCTTAGAAGAAATTTGGTTTGAAGGGTTCTTGAAAGGAATATATGCAAAGGATGAAGGAGACATAGGGTAATCAACCACATGAATTGGTGATGGATTTGTAGGTCTATTAGTTTAGAAGAATGGTCTTTATTTTGGGTTTGGATTCTAAACTACTCGACAAAGGAGCCAATTGTAAGTTAACAACCTTAATAGTGTTATGTTGCTACAGCTGTGTATGAATTTCATCCTACATGGATGGAGTAAGTGGTAATTAGGTTGAGGGTGGAAAGACGTGTGGAAGGATGAGGAGGGCATTGATGAAATGAGGGCTTCCCTTTAGGAGATGAAGAATGAGCTTTGTAGTAGTCCATAGGGTAGTAGTAATGCTATAAAGAAGTGTGACTAGAAGATTCACACTGACACATGGGTTGTTGAACATAGTACCCATATGGATCTAGCTACCAGTAAGCATACTGCTACCTTAGCAGTGGCATCCCCCATGACTATGGGTGCTACCATTGATGATACTACTCATATGGTTGTGGTAGAGCTCCACTTGGTTAATAAGCTATTTGTTGATAGAACTGCCTAAGATTGCCTTGAGGATAAGACAATTTTCTCAATTCTTGCCTCCTTACCAACCTAGAATTCAAAGTGTACATCCTAAACTCTTGCAAATATGACACAATAAGGTAACATCCCTTAGGATTTTCATATTGGCAAATGTCACACCCACCTTCATCATCTAATTCTAGCTCCATAACCTCTTCTACTATAGCAACCTTTCCCTTATCCTTTGGTAGGCACATTCAACTTCCTTTCTTCTCTTGCAATCACAATCACTACTTTGCTCTTTGGATTCTTCTGTAATTTTTAGAGCTGTTTGGAATTTTTCATCCAAATATTTTCACATTTTTTCCACCTTGGCCAAAATTTCAAAAATAGATTTTTAAATTGACAATGTTTTTTATTGCACCACTTCATCAAGTGGTGTCTCCTCCTCATTGTCATAGAATTAGACCTTCCTTTTTTTGATGGAATGATCTCGATTATATTCCTCAATAGTTTTCCTCTTCCTTAATTTTTCTTCTTCTTTTGTAACCTGCTCAATTAGCCTTTGGATTTGATGGGATCTAATTTCTAACAATCTTTCTCATTTCTGATCGAAGCCCATCTATGATATGGTGAAGATGCTCCCATTAAGAATAACCATGGCCAAGACATCTATGCAAAAGAAAATAATACTTGCCCATGGCTACATCGAAGGGTTCATGTGTTTTATGTTTTTAGCATTGAATTTGCTTTCATAAATTGGACACTCTAAAGTACATCTAATATTTGTCATTCAATAGCTCAAGCATTGTACTTCATATTTAAATTGATTCTAGCTCTAAGGAGCAATACCAACTTTCTATTTCTTTTAGTGAGTGTCCTAGGAAACAACTTAAGTTTTTGTCCATTGTTCTTTATGTTCTGCAAGGCACAAGCATTTTGAAAGGCTTAAAGATGGATTTGTGGATCTTGGTTATATCCCCCCTCAAATTTGGGGATATTGTTCATATTTAGCCTCTTGATTCTACTATCTTTCCCATGCTTGGTTGGAACTTTGACTACCTTTGCAATAATTAGCATGCTTTGAGTTGCAAGCAAAGGCTCATCATCATCATGATTTTGATGATGCCTATGATGTCCTCTTCTACCCCTTCATTTATGGTGGGGCCTATGATCATTATTGTCCCACCATTCACCTCCATCACAGTTTTGTCCTTTGTGGTTTCAGTTAGATTTAAAGAAGGAAGAAGAAGATGTAGATGAAGAGAGCGAAGAGGACACTTATCATGGCCATTATCATCAAGTTTATTGTCATTATGATGCTTGCCCAAAGCCCTACCTTGACTTCCTCTTTTGCCTAAACCAAGATTATTAATAGTGGACTATAAGTTTAGGTTTAAGCCTCCTTCATAAGAGTTCAAGGATGGAGAATCTTCATGTTGAGAGCCCCTAGAGGGAGGATCCTTGTTGTCTTTTTGGTTCAATAGGAATAAGAGGTTAGTGAATCATTTCCCCTTCATAGCTTGATGGTGCTTCTCCTTGTGTCATCTCTTTTGTGTTGTGTTTCAGTGGGATGGTAATCTTGATAGTCATGGTTATGTACAACATATTCTTCATGGAGATCTTGGATGCCCAACCTCTTAAGAGTTTGGAGCAGCATCTCAGGAATAGATCAGTCGAGTCGCAACACAATGTTGCCCTCCATGTCTCTCCATGATAACTATTCATCTTAGTGTAGGATGAAGGTGAAATCAGGCACAAACTCATTTGGATAAGTATACACCACTTTGAATTCTTAGGGCACTAGCGATTTTAATTCATCATGCTTGTGAAAAGAAGAAATTTTCACTTAGAAGAAAAATAACAATTTTCTTTAAGTATAATTATTATTATTACTCAAATGATTGTGACTTTAGGACTCATTCCAATGATTCTAAAAAATTTTTACTAAGTCCTAGAAAACACACATAGCAAACTACAAGTCCTTGGCAACAGTGCCAATGATGAACAATGAGGATATCCTACACCCAACCATACGAATCACAAGCATTTACACACGATCTAGATGAATTTTAAGGACTTCTAGCCTTTTAAGTACATTAGTTTTAGGAGGTGAATCAACTATTGTAATCATTGTCTTCCTAGTTACACTTGTGAATACAAGGGTATGGTTAAGTATAACTAAGGCATATGATTTTTATCATTTTTATGTTTTATGTTCTAAGTCACCTAAGAATGAAGAATAGTGAATAAAGATATTTAATTGCTAATTTAATCTAATCAACTAATTAACACTTAACTAATCCTAACGTAAGCATCCATTTCTACTTACCATACACATCCTAAACATGTTTAATGCTATTAGGTTACCAAACATTAAGCATTATTGGGATTACCAAGCATTACATGTATGCTCGAAGTGGTTGTACTTATGTATTTTAATTAATCACTATTTAATCTAGCTTAATTAATTACTTAATTACTTAAAACATTAAAGAAAATTGCTTAAAATATTAAATGCATAAAGGAAATAGTTAATCTATTTCAAAGTGCTGCAAGGTTTATGAGAAAGCTCATCTTTATTGCCACACATACTATAGTGCTCAAGTACAACAATGCATGAATAAAGATCCACATACTCTTTGACTCCTATTATGGGTACTTAGAAAATATTCTAACTTTTGGTAAGGAAAACTATTA
Organism: Gnetum montanum; assembly: GCA_015680685.1. Taxonomy (NCBI): domain Eukaryota; kingdom Viridiplantae; phylum Streptophyta; class Gnetopsida; order Gnetales; family Gnetaceae; genus Gnetum; species Gnetum montanum. Next base: position 135,985 of record MNCI01003234.1, read on the forward strand.
GAGCTTTGCTACAACTTGTGAAAGGAATGCCATAAATGTGATGGGAGGTGCACATTTATAGGCAAAATAAGGTGCCCTATCGATGGATACATGTCAATGGATCAAACCTTGCATCAATGGGATCACATCGATGAGATTCCATTAACAAGGTCTCGTCAACAGCATCCCATTGACATACTTTAATATCATCACCTATGGAATGTTGATGTGCATAAGTAGAAAATGAAATATTTCATCCGTTAATAGTAGGAGAAACTAGCTAGAGTGAATAATTAACTAAAGAGATTGACAATCAAATATAGAAATCTCTCCATGGAGGAAGTTTGAGCCCTTAACAAAAAAATCTACAATAGAGTTAACTGCTTGGAAAAATAAGGCTCTCAAGTTTGAAAGAGTCAAAAATCACTACAGAGATTAGGTTGAAATACAAAAATAAACCAATTAGAAACATATTCAAATGGCAAAGGAGAAAGTTAATGAGGCCCTCGAATAGCTTAAGGAAGGAGGTGATGTCTAACAGCCTATCTTTGATGGACTCAATGACTACAACAAAGTAGAGATCTACATGAAGGAGCTACAAATCAAGGTGATAATGAAGTACATGGAGCTTTCCTATCTCCATTATAAAAATTTGGTGATGCTGGCTACCAGATAGCCATGGTATGAATTGGAGAAATAGGTGGCCAATTCGTACTTGTTGTACAAAGTAGAGTTCAAGCATTAGAAAAACACCAAGTAGAAGCTTGAGGTGGCAAATGCAAAACTCGATGTTCTTAGGTAATGTTTCACCTATCAATGATCTATAGCTAATAATCTATCTAGGAGAATGAGTGACTACCAGAAGCTATAGAATGCAATAAAGGCATTCGATGTTGAACATAAACTTTTCGCTGCCTAGTTCGTCAATGCAAAGGAACTATTCCTAACAATGCCCTATCCTTGGGATGTTCCCATATTGGCCCACATTTGTGATGTGGCATGGACCATGAATGATCCCAAGAGTAAGGAGAAGAACATGAAGGTACCTTTAGATGCCTTCCATCTTCCAGTAGAAGTTTCAGCTACCATAGGACAATCACAACTGCCTTAACCACCATGTGCACCCGAAGTAGGAGAAGGTCATTCGAAGCCTTAGGAGCCTTCACCGCCTATGACTATTTGAACTTCTTCCTAGTCTTCGTGCCATCAAAGGAATTGTATTTGTTATTTTTGTCCTAGTGTTCAATGTTGTCATCTTGAACACCAAAATTTTATAATGATTGTAAATTTGTACATTCGAGCACTTAATGTTTGTTTGTTATTATGTATGTCAGTAGTTAGTCAATAATCCCATACCTTTCCAAAATTTTGTAACAAACTTATTCCTCCTTTTGTTCACTCAAGGACAAGTTTTCATTCAGTCATGAGGGTCTATGATGAGTCACACCATGGGTTACATTGATGAGGCCTCATCAACGTGGTCCTATTGACGTGACCCCATTGACATAGTTGCATCGATGTATGATTAGATGTGTTGACGTGACCTCGTCAATGCCATATCTATTTTCACCTATAAATAAACACTCACCGATAATGTTTAAGATATCTTTTGTCATAGTTGTAGTGAAGCTCTTACATTTTTATTGCTTGAAAGTTAGAATATTTTTCTAATTGCACATAGTAGGAGTCAAAGAGTATGTAGATCTTTATTCGAGTACTAGTGTACCTGAGCATAATAGTGTGTGTAGCAATAAAGACAAGCTTTCTGATAAACCTTGCAACACTTTGAAATAGATTAATTTTTTTCTTTTATGCATTTAATGTTTTATGCAATCTCATTTAATTCTTTAAGTAATTAAGGTAGATTAAATAGTAATTAATTAAGCACATAAGTATGACCACTTCAAGCATATGCTTGATGCTTGGTAATCCTAGTAACACTTAGCCTTTGGTAACCTAGTATCATTAAACATGTTTAGGATGTGTATGACAAGTCAAAATAGATGTTTATGTTAGGATTAGTTAAGTGTAATAGTTAGATTAAATTAGAAAATTGAATTAATTTATTCACCATTCTTTATCCTTATGCTACTTAAAATATAAAACATAAAAAACGATAAAAATCAAATGCCTCAATTGCACTTAATTATACCTTTGCATTTCACAAGTGTAATTGGGAAGCTAACAAATACAATCGTTAGTTTACTTCCTAGAGACCAGTGTACTTAGAAGGCTATAAGTCCATGGAATTTAATTGGATCTCATGTGAGTGCTTAGTGATTTGTATGGTTTGGTGTAGGGTCTACTCACCACTCATTAAATTCCATGCTAATAACCTCTCACTTCCATTGTGGTGAAGTAATCCTTCTAGTTTTTGAATTTTTACTTTAACTTGTTGACAAATTAAACATTTAAAAATAAATTCAATAAACATTTACAAACAAATTCAACTATCTCTTACTTCATCTTAGGCTACCAATATTGTCTTCTAAATATTTGAAATACTTTATCACTTCCAAGACGCATCTGATATTTTTTAATATGAGCCTTGTCTAATAGGCTTTGTCTTACTACTTTGGTACATATAATCTTCCTTTAAATCTTAACTCATCCTCTTGTTCTTTTTTGTAAATAATTAAAATAAATTTAGCCTAATTTTTTAAGCTTTTATTAGCACCAAGCATATGAATTTTATGCTTCAATAATCTCATGCATTAAACTTAATTACACAACTAATTTGTTTACCTTCCCCATCTTATTGCTAAGTGCATTTGTTGCTACATTTGCTTTTCTAGTATGATATTTAATATCAAAATCAAAGTTTGCAAGTAATTGAATCCATCTTATTTGACACAAATTTAATTGTGGCTACGTCATAAGATATTGTAAAATCTTATGATCTATCCACAAAATTAGCTTCTCTCCATACAAATAATTTCTCAATATCTTTAGTCCAAAACAGTAGCTACTAACTTCATATCATGCATAGGAAACATGGCTTCATGGTTCTTTAATTCTAGAGAAGCATAGGTGATGACATGCCCTTCTTACATGAGGACCCATCCTAATCCTTCATTTGAAGCATCAGTATACACATCTAATGGTTTACTTGGGATTGATGATACTAAAATAGGAGCTATCATGAGTTGTTTCTCTAATTCTAAAAATGCTTGCTCACATTTTTCTGTCCATTCAAACAACTGACCTTCCTTAATAACTTTGTTAAAGGAGATAATGAATATTTGATATTAACTACCTAAACCCAAGAAACTCCTTACTTATGTTATAGTATTAGGCCTTGGCCAATTCCAAATTACTTCAGTCTTTGTTGGATCAATTGTTGTCCCTTCTTTTGATACTATATGTCCAAGATATTTTACTTCTATTTTTCAAAATGAACACTTAGAGGGTTGGGCATATAATTCATTTTCTCTTAGAAGTTTTAATACTTTCCTCAAGTGTTCTGCATGTTCCTCCTCATTTTTAGAATATACCAAAATATCATCAATAAACACTATCATAAATTTATCCAAATAAGGGTTCAAAACATTATTCATTATATGCATAAATACTATAGAAGCATTCATTAACCCAAATAGTAATACAAGAAATTCATAATTCCCATATCTTTTCCTAAATGCAATCTTTGAAACATCTTCTTCATTAATTCTAAGTTAATGATATCTAGACTTTAAATCCATTTAAGAAAATACAACTACATCCCTCAACTAATCAAATAAATCATCTATTCTAGGTATAGGATATTTATTCTTAATAGTAACTTGGTTAAACCATCTATAATCAATGCATAGCCTTAAATTCCTATATTTCTTTATCACAAATAATACTAGTGTACCCTAAGGGAAAACACTAGGTCAAATAATACTACATCTTAAGCTCTACTAACTCAATTGAGGACATGTGATATGGTGCCTTAGAAATTGGTTCTGTTCCTGTTTTGAGAGTGATTTCTACCTCTATTTCTCTTTTTGAAGGTAACCCCGGTAATTCATTTGTAAATACATCTAGAAATTCATTTACTACTAAAATATCAACTATATTATCTTCCTTATTTTTAGACTTGAAAACCACCATGAAACAATTATGTCCTTTCCTAATCATTCTCATGAAATTCTTAGAGGAAGCCAAATCAACCTTAATGGATCTTCCTTTAGCTACAAACAAGACTTGTTGCCCATCTCCTGACTCTAGTTATATAATCTTAGTATTTCAATAAAGAAACTCATTATATCTACTTAACCGGTCAATTTCTAAGATAATATCATATTCTCTTAATTTCATAATAAATAAATGTGCATTCTATTTGTTATCTTGTATTCTTAATGAAAGCTTTCTAAACATAAATTTTGCTATGTATCCCCTATGTCCCACAACTTGAACAAATAATGAAATTCCTAGTCTTTCGAATGATAGCTTTAATTATTCCACTATTTGACTATTAATAAAAGAATAACTTGCTCTAGGGTCAAAAATAATGAGGATAGGTCATGCATAAAGTGTAGCTTCAGTCTAAACCATAGTGTAAGGTTGCCTTTTTATATATCTTTCTTGTATGGCATAAATCTAGCCTTAATTCATAGGTCTTCCATCTCTTCCTTGACTATTGCTAGTTTCTTAATTCTCTTGAGCTAGCTTGAAATTATTAGCAATTCCTCCTCTATTTTCTTTGATAACTCTAGGATTCAGAATCATAAGTTTCATGCTTCTATTCTACATAATATTCTCTTTTTGAAGTAGCTTTAGATAATCCTTTTTAATATGGCCAACTTCCTTGCAATAAAAGAAAACATTAGATCCTGGTGGAATCCTAAAATTAAAGGATTGAATTGGTCCATTAAATCCTCGAGGCTATTATTGAATTAGACCATTCATTCTCTTGGACTACTTGAATTTTTCTTGATCAATTCTAATCATAAATCCTTTTTTCCTTTTCCTTTCTCTTCGAGCTACATCCTCCATCTATTCCCTTTCAAAAATAATGGCAACAATAATGGCTCTAGCCCATGCTTCATCATAATTATTGAAAGCTAATGCTACAACTATGGTTTTGATGATGGATCTTAATCCCTTTACAAATTTTCTAGTACGGATGACTTCATTTTATGATACATAGGGAACATACTTACATTGTTCAATAAATGTATTATCATATTCATAGATAGACATAGATCCTTGAATTAGTCAATTAAACTCATCTTCTTTAAATACTTCAGTGAATTGTTCCCATTCTATCTCTTCATCTTCCCAATGCCTAACTCTTTGCTTTGCCTCCCACCATTGCTTAGCCACACCTTCTAATTAATATAAGGCTAAATAGGTATTTTCTACAATAGTGCAATGTACACTATGGAATGCTTTTTCTAATCCCTTCAACCATTCTATAGCAACAATGGGATTTTTAGTGCTTGAAAAGGTATGTGAATTTAGCCTTCTAAAACTATGGATTAATCTTCTCTATTCTTGATAACTTCCTTTAATCCTAGAGCACTCATTGTGATTATTTTGATTTTGATTTTAAAGAAAGATCAACAATTGCTTAAACCCTTAATTTGAAGTTGCTTGAAAATTTTTAGAATTTTCTAGTGGGATATCGTTAATTGATCTTGTCTCCCACATTTTGAACTCAATCAAGTTTAGAAAATATAAAACAAATAATATTTAAATAATTTTATACTATTTAAGAAAAAATCCATTCTCTAATACTAATGATGTAACATTCCTATTAATTATCGATAAAATATCCTATAAATAACTAATAGAGATGCTACAAATCCCCAAGGATCTGGATTCAACCTTGATTTACTAATTCAAAATAAAGCCATAAAATAAATAAAAATTATTAATTAAAAATAGAAATATGGTGGGGAAATACATGCAAAATTTTAGATTACTTGCATATGTAATTAAATGAAATTTAAAAAGAGAAAAATAAATATTTACATACCCACAAAAATATAGATGTTCAAAAATTTCATTAATTTCATCATAACATAGTACATCAAATAACAATACCAATGATACTTTTTTTGTATTAATCGATAATCTAGTAATAAAGATATTTAAGCTTAAAGTTTATCAAATTAATTAATAAAATTAAAAAAATAATTAAATAAAATATTAATATATAATAAATAATATTATATTTTCCAAAACATATAGTATGCACCAAAATGAAAAATATTCCTTGCAACCTCATAGTCCAAATGGCACAAAAGAAAAATTCATGTCTATCATACTTTATTATTTATTCACAAAAATAGGTACATGGCTCAAATATCCAAGAAGTAAACAAAGTCTCTATTTTACAAAAATACAAAATATACAAAAATTATTTTCAAGTTTAGAGTGTCCATCTTGTACAAAATTGGTCCATCTTTCATTCTATGTCCCTCTTCCAACGTTTCCTTCTCTATTTTGGCCTCACTACATGGAAATGCAGAAGAATAAACAAGGAAACATCAGAAGAGGGACATAGGATGAAAGATGTATCCATTCTGTACAAGATTGAACATCTTAACTTGAAAAATAATTTCCATATATTCTACATTTTTGTAAAATAGAAACCTTGTTCACTTCTTGGAAAATATGGAGCTCTAAAGATTTGGAAGTTAGAAAAATAGCATTAACTCTTGTAGTTTTGCATTAGTTTTTCATAGTTTTGTTAATAGTGTAGTTGAACTCTTGTAGTTTTATTCCGTAATTTTACAGAATAGTTAGTGAGTGCCCACAAAGTGGATCTAAGTTAGTTATATGGAGTCTTATTTGAGTGGCAATGTACCTGGACATATTCCATGAACGGTAATAAGATCAAGATTGATTCTTATTCATTGTAACACTTTGACTTAAACTAGATTTACTTTGCATGTAATTTACTTTTCATGTACTTAGTTAATATTTACATTTTAATGCATGTTAATTAATTAAGCACATAAGTACGATCACTTCAAGCATGTGTATGACTTGGTAATCTAAGCAATGCTTAATGTTTGGTAGCCCAGCAGTGTTATATGTGTTGAGGGTGTGCATGGGAAGTGGGATCATATACTTATGTTAGGGTAGTTGATTATTAATTAGTAATTAGATTATTTGAATTGATTATAAATTGAGTTTCAACCTATTGTTAATTGTAGAACACTAAAATATAAAATAACAAAAATCATATGCCTCTCTCTAGACTAAACCATACGTGATAAAGCTACTACTAGTCCAAGTGGGAAGATAATGAACTGTGATCAAGGCATAGCAATCTAGATGCCACAACTAGTCCCATCCATAGAATTTGACCAGATTGTGCATGAATGCTTGTGATTCGTATGGTTGGATGTAGGGGTACCTCACCACTCATCATTGGCGTTATTGTTGGGGATGGTGCTAATTATCTAGATTAGTTATATTATACACAATTTTTGTAAAGATATTAACAATCTATGTCTTAGAAAACATTAATATTTTAAATCACACACATTATCAAATAAAATCATTTCTTCTTTACACATGACCATATTGTATGATGAGAACACTCATAAGAGAAATGATAGGATATATACTAAGGAAAATTAGAGTGAACAACCTCAAATAGGTGTTTCCTATGATCATTGATGAGCGATGAGGCATCCCTATGCTCAACCATACGAATACGAGCATACACACACGATTTGGTCGAATTCCAAGGACTAAGTGCTTATGTGCCTTCATAGAACTTGGATGGGTTAGTCAATCATTATCTTTCCAAGCTTACTTGTATAGCACGATTGTATGGTTAAGTAAACTTGAGGTATATGATTTTTATATATTTTCTGATGTTTTATGTTCTAGTGCTACAAAGGGAAAAGTGAACTAATTAAGTAACTAATTTAATTTAACTAATCGACTGTGCTCTAACTAGTCCTAACACCAGCATCCATTCCCACTTGTTGTACACATTCTAAACTAGTGCAACACTACTGGGATTACCAAATGCTAGTTGTTACTAGGTTACCAAGTGTTCCACACACGTTCAAAGTGGTCGTACTGAGTGTGCTCACTTGGGAGAGTTAACAAGGTGATAGAGAGAACATTAATTAACTAAGGAAAGCATTAAGTAATTGTAAATAACATTAAATAAGCTATTCTGAATGCTACAAGGTTTATCACAAAGTTTGTCTTTATTTCTGGCCACAAGGTGTGCTCAGCTACACAATGCTCAAATAAAGATTCGTTCACTTTATGACTCCTACTGCGGGCACTCAAAAATGATTCTAACTTTGAGGAAGGAAAACTATAAGAGTTCGGGTAAGGGACTAAGACTAACTATGCAAACCAAGAATGCTCGCCTCTTACTTATAGGTGATAAGGTATGTCTTGACATTGGATGCTCAATATCACTTGTTGAGCTTTGATATTGCAGACTCGATATCGCGGATGTGATATTGCAGCCCTGATATCGTAGTTCATCAAACCCCCACGACTAAATGAAAACTCATCCTTGAGTTCCTTACAAAATATTGGGAAGGTATGGGATTATTGACTGAATGACAACTGACGATGACATGGGTGATAGACTCAAAGTACCTAGTGAACAGATCGACAAACATCTTACAACATTGGTGTTCATAACCATTATGGTGAACACTATACATAGATGACATCCAGACCCTCATCCGACAGCTTGAAGAGAGAGAGAGAGAGAAAAGAGAATGAGGTGCATTACTACTGATGTCAAAAATGTGCACTCAGTTGTTTATCCATAGCCATGTGATGAAGTGTATTCCTTGTATAACTGCTCCCACTCTAGTCCATCCTAAGTGCTCCCTCCTATGCCAGTCCATTGTTTGTATGGTCACCATATGCACACACAACATAGTCATGAATTAGCAAGGATAGATAAAATACAATGTAGTTGATACCTTGCCCCAATATGAAGTACCTTGGCTGGGTTGTGGGTATGGTAGATACTAGGTTAGAGGTTTTTAACTAATAACTACCCAAGGTGTAGGGGTGAGATAGGTAATTGAATGGAAAAATTTGTGACAGGGCCCTCACGACTAAGAGCAAACCTCCAATAGCAATAAGATGGAAATACTGAAGGAACAAGAAAGATAAGAGAAATAACAACGATGAAGCCAATAAAATGGATGTCATGGATGGGGATGAGACAAGAAATGGTTGATTGCAAAGAATGTTTAAGCAAAAGAACTTAACAATTGTACCATAAAGGAATGTCAGTGGGTCCTCCCCAAATTAGGCTCATGCCTTTTATGCCCTGACAGACCCACAAACCAAAGAGTTTGTAGGCTCTAAGAATGACATATGGAACAATGGTTAAGAACTTTAACCACAAGAAGTTACCAAAGATGCACAGTGCATCAACCAAGATATAGACTGATCATAGAACTGGCAAGGTGGAATATGGGAAGAAATATGGAAAGAGAGGAGAAAATGGAATAGGATCCCAAGAGTAAGGTTGTGTAAAGTCCCTTGTGTATTATATGGTTAAGGTGACTGAATAGAATTCATTCTAAATCCGAATTCAAACAAACCACATTCAGTGAGCTTGCATCAACACATTTGACGAACCCATCCTCTTGAAGCAACAAGAATGCATTCATAGAGTCACCACCATTCCAAGGAGAGAAAGATAAAGAATTAGGAAGTAAGAAAGGGCCTTATTTAGAGGGAACCTTCAAGCATGGGTAACATATCTTTCTAGTGCCATAACCAGTGTTTGTAGCCCATATTTTGTTATCACCAATTTGGGCTTTGCCACAATCTTTCTAGTGCCATAACCTTCAGGCAAGGAGTGTGCTTTGAATTCTCACCAATTTTTTTTATCATAAGAACCACACCATGTAAAGACTTATTTGATTCATTCAACTTTCTAATGTTTGGTCATCAAAAAAATGGCAGAAAATCCATGAAAAGCATCCAAGTACCCAACAGAATAGCCAGCACAAGTGTGTCGAATCCCCTTGAAGTCACACCCTTTTCAACCATTGAGTATTTCCTTGGTTTGAAGAATACCAAGTCACCAATTCATTAATAATTTTATTTAGAAAATGGGACAGTGCATTTCCAAGACAAGGGAGACCATAGAGTTGAATGCAGGAATGGATGACGTGAACTCATTGCCTGTTTTATCAAAAGAACCATATCTTAGTATCAACATTGAAAATCAAAGGTAAAAACCTGACATTAACAACCAATACCATTATAACACAATCCACCATCATGAGCACTTATTGTATGACGAATGAAAGTAAATAAAATAAAGAAATAGTAAAAATATGAACAATGGTGTAAAACAAAAATAAGTAAAATTGAAAAGATGTGTAAAACAAAAATATAAAAAGAGTTGAGGGCTTAGAATGGTTAGCATTGGTGGCCATCTCCTCCATGACTAAGTTGGAACAAGATCTGAAATAATGAGTAGGGTTATCCACTAATAGAGGTAGTATTGGTATTGGTTGTTCTAGGCTCATGGAAAGGTTTGGTTTGTTGGATGTTGACCAACAATTTCTTATCTGGGCTATCAAGTTTGTAAATCATCATGGCCCCTGAAGGAAAAGTTGCATGAATAATATAAGGTCCATTCCATAGCGTTTGAAATTTAGTGCATTGTGGCACATGTCTGGGATTCCGATTAAGAAGCTTATCTCCTAGTTGGTATTTAACTTTTTAATTTTCAGGTGATGACATCATTTATTAAAGACCTTGTGCAATTTATTAGATGGTAGGGTGACTAATTGGTTCTCATCTAGCAGGTTAAGGTTCATTAACTATTCTTTTTCTGCTAGATTGAGGTCAAGGTTGAGGTCACATGCCATGGATAGTGTATAGAGCTCTACTTAAATAGGAAGTGTTAGAAGTTTACCATACACTAACTCATAGGGAGAGTATCCTATAGGGAGTTTCCACATGGAATGGTATGCCCAAAGAGCATCGTTCAGTTTGGTGCTCCAATCTCGCCTATACTTGCTAACGGTTCATGTTAATATTTTTGTAATCTCCCTATTGGTGACTTTGGCTTGACCATTCTCTTGAGGGTGATATGATGTAGTCATCTTATGTTCCACTCCTAAGCATTGCATCAACTTCCGAAAAGTTACACCTGTAAAATGTGTACCATTATCTGAAATAAGTGCACGAGGCACTCCAAACCTATTTACGAGTTGTTGTTAAACAAATCGTGCAACGATAGATGATGTACAGTCCATAACAGTAGCTACTTCTGTCCATTTTGTAAAACAGTCAACAGCAACAATAATGTAGGCCTTTCCATTGGACATTGGTGTAATAGGCCCCATAAAATCAATTCCCCATATATCGAAGGATTCTAAAGGTTGAATCTATTATTGTGGACCCTTCATTCTAGTAATCATTCCCCCATCACATTGGCATGTGATTCCTTTGATGACTTTGATCTTTTTGGGGTCTACCTCTATCCCTATTTGTGAAATATTATGCCCTAATACTATGCCTTCTTGGACCATTAAATGGATTTTTTTCCAGTTGAGCCTTAAGTTGGTTTCAACACATCATTTTAGTACCTACTCTAGTCAATCCAATGCTTGTTCAAAGTTGACTCCGTAGGTAGAGAAATCATCCATGAAGACCTATACACCATTCCCTAATTGCTACTGAAAGATACTTAGAACCAAATGTTGAAATGTTGTAGGAGCATTGCACAATCCAAACAACATCTGTTTGTATGAAAATGTCCCCCAAGGATGTGTGAACATGGTCTTGGCTTGGTCTTTTGGTGCTATTTGGATTTGGTTGTATCCATTGTACCCATCCAGAAAACTATAATAGTGATGCCCTACAATGGTTTCTACAACTTGGTCTATGAATGGAAATGGAAAGTGGTCTTTGAATGTTGTCATGTTCAATAGCCTAAAGTCTATACACATCCTCCATTTACCTCCCTTTTTGGGCACAATAACTAATGGACTAACCCATTCACTATCAGCAATGGGGTAGATGAACCAAACTTTTAGAAGTTGTTCAATTTCTTCTTTAATCACTTGCTTTAGCTTTGGGTTCAATCGCCTCTATAGTTGTCATCGAGGCTTCATGGAGGGGTCAGTGTAACTGCTATGTTGGCATATCCTAAGGTCTATTCTAGTTAATTCGTGATATGACCAAGTAAAGGCTTTCGACCATTTGTTCACCATTTTTAGCAGTCTCTCTTTTCATTGAGGAGCAAGCTTAGCATTAATAATCACCAATTTTTCATTTTTGAGAAATGTATACTCCATACTAGTGGGCAACAGTTTTAACTCAAGGGGCTCTTACTTAAAGTTTTCATGGATTTCTAACTTCCCCCAATTGATATTTTCAATGTCATAACTTGGAAGTTGGTGATGAACTTGCTCTAATGTGTCTATGCTATCGATGTAAGTGCAAATCAAACTCTCAGTTGGTTCTATGCATATAGTTGAATTGCTCTCTTGGTCAATTGTCAACCACTGGAGGCCTTCCTATCTTGTGGCTACTACATACAAGCATCTTTGTATGTTAGTTACTTGTTCACACTGGTTGCATGTAAGCAATGTTAAACATTGTACGAACTAGGACTTTTGCACACAATTACACCTTGTGTCATTGTATGTGATGCAAGAAACTTTCTTCTTCTCAATCTTTCCTAACATATTTTCCTTTAACATCTCTAGGTAAAGATCGTGTATTCCTAGGCATGCATCAATTGTGCTTAGCCATGCTCTTCCCATTATGATTGGGAAGTCCCCCTTATAGTTGTTGACTTGAATCACTAGGAAGTCGGCTAGATACGACCATTCACAAATAGTGGTGACAATGTCCTCCACAAGTCCTAATGGGATAGTAATGGACTAGTTGACTAACTCTAAATGAATGTTACTCTTTTTTAGTGGAGGTAGGTTCCAGGCTTTGTACATTTCTTGAGAGATTAAGTTGACACCAGAACCTAAACCCAAAAGAGCTTTGCAAGGTTCATTCCCATCAATTTTTAAATATATAAGAGGACTCTCAAGATTAGAGAATTTCCTAGGAAGATGGCCAAACTTAATCCAATCGGTAATGACATGCATCAACATGACCATGTGCATTACATTTGGCATTTGGTTTGAAGGGAGTTCCAAAGTTTTGAATGATGGTGAGGCCTTTGGAGAGTTAGCAACTTGTGACTGCAAGGACTTTGTTAGACTATCAATCCTAAAGAAAGGTTTCTTCTTTACATGGTTAGCTAAACCAATAATAGGATGAGGATTAACATACTTTGTAGCGTTACGTTGCTATAGTTGGGTAGGGAGCTCACCCTGCATGGCTGGAGGAGGTGGTAATGGAGTTAAGGGTGGAAGAGATGTAGTCGAATGAGAAGGATAGCACATTTGTCAAACATCACTGCTAGGAGAAGGAGTTCTATAATACTCATGTTCTTGGTAGTGAGGCTGAGAAATGACATGACTAGCAGAGTCATGTGGAGAGATCAGCTGTTGCACATAGTATCCATATGGGTCAGGTTCATGGTAAGGGTACTATTGATGTGGTGGTGGCATTTCCCATGATTGTGGGTGCTACCATTGTTGGTACTGCTCATTTGGTTGTGGTAGAGTTCCACTTGGATAATACGTCAAGGGTTGGTGGAACTATCTTGGGTTACCTTGGAGACAAGGTAACCTTTGGGGTGTTTTCCTTCTATTTAATCATGGGTTGAGTGCATACACCCCAAACTCCTGCAGATGTGAGATTACAGGACAACATCCCTTAGGATCGTCATATTGGCATATCTCACATCCACCATCATTGTCTATGTCCAAATCCACAACCTCTTCAATGATGGCAACTTTGCCCTTACCTTTGTTACATGCATATTTAGTTTCTTTCTTTTTCCTCCTTTCTCAATCACTACATGGTTTCCTAGACTCCTCTACTATTTTGAGATCGGTTTGAAATCTATTATCTAAGGAGTCCCACATTTCGTACACCTTTATTGATACTTCTAATGCAAGTTTTTAAATGGGCAAATTTTTCCTATTCACCATCTCTTCAAGTGGTGACTCTTCTTCATCCTCAAAAAATCTAACTCCCTTCTTTCAGAGGGAAGGATCTCTATTATATTCTTCTGCACTCTATTTTCCTTAACTCACCTTCCTCTTTAACAACTTGCTCCAACAATCTTTGTACTTGATGGGCCCTAAGCTCAGATAGCCTTTCTTGGGCATAAGTCCTAAGGGTTCTTCACGTTTCGTGCCTAAGCCCATCTACGAGATCGCTTAGTTATTCCCTCTGCTAGTAACCATGGCCCGGGTAATGATGTAACAGTGCATCATATCAGCCCATGGTAGCATCCAAGGGTTCATTCCCTCCTTTTTTCCATCCTTAGATTTTCTTTCGCAGGTTGGACACTCAGGAGTATGTTTGATACTTATCATTGAACAGTTCTAACATGGTACTCCATCGATGAATGGACTCCAGTTCTAAGGATTGGTACTAGCTTTCCACTTCCTTGATCAATGTCCATGAAAACAACTTGAGTTTTTGCCACTTTTTTTCTATGTTTTGCAAGGCACATGCATCATCAAATTCTTGCAAATGATTTTGAGGATGAGCATTGTATCCCCCTTCAAATCATGGGATATTGTTCATGTTTAATCTTTTGATCCTACTGTCTTTTTGTGCCTTGTTTGAATTCTAATAGCCTTAGTTATATCTAGCATACTTCAGGTAGCGAGTGGGGTTTCATCATGATTGTACTGTCTATGGCGTCTATGATGCCTATGTTGTTCCCTACTCTCCCTCCTTTCATGATGAGTTTCTATAGAATGCCCTCCTCTACTTTCTCAGCTACTTTGTCTATGATTCCTATTTCACTTACCATTATCCTCAGAGTCTTTTCCTTTGCAACTACGTCTAGATCCTAAAGCAGAGGGTGAAGGAGATGATGAAGGTGAAGAAGAAGGAGGACCGTCACCATGATGGTGCTTGCTTTCTTCTCTTTGGTGGTCATGGCCTCAATCACGGTTATGATCAGAATGTCCATCTTTGTCATGTGTTCGTGTTCCTTTTTCAGATCCTTTGTGTCCATCAATACCAGAATCTAGGTTATGAATAGTTGAGTGAAGATTCTGATACACCACCCCTTGATTGAAGTCAATGGGAGGAACATCATTATGTAGGAGACCTCCTGAGGTAGGTTCACCACCCTCATTTTCACCTATGACATACTAGACATTCTGAGACAACTTTCCCTTCATGGATTCATAACATCTCTTCTATTGTAGATCCCTTTGGCATTGTACCTCTGTGGGTCAATACTCTCTTGAGTCGTGATCATGCACAACATACTCAGCCTATAAGTGCTACATACCAATTCGTGTGAGAGCACAAAGAAGCATGCCTAGGACTAAGCGATCGGGAGGTAACACTAGGTTACCTTCTAAATCACACCAACGTAATTCTTCATCCTGGTGGAGGATAAATGTAAAGTTTGGTATATACTAATCAGGATGAATGTATACCACACGAAACTGTTGGGGGACTGATAGATTATCATGTGTACTACACCTCCAGTTATTCCCTGTATCGAACCTAGGTAAACACTCTCGTAAGAAGAAGGAGACATAATTGTCTATTCAGTGTGCAATACTTTTCATTTCAATAATTGTAAGATAACCAATCCTAAGGGTTCATTCCAATGATGGGAAGATTTCCTAAGTTCTAGCTAGTGCACAAACAACAAAGTCCCTGGCAATGGTGCCAATGATCAGTGATGAGGTATCCCTATGCTCAACCATACAAATACAAGCATACACGCACGATCTGGTCGAATTCCAAGGACTAAGTGCTTATGCGCCTTCACAGAACCTGGATGGGTTAGTCAATCATTGTCTTCCCAAGCTTACTTATACAGCACAATTGTATGATTAAGTAAACTTAAGGTATATGATTTTTATANGATTGTATGATTAAGTAAACTTAAGGTATATGATTTTTATATATTTTCTGATGTTTTATGTTCTAGTGCTACAAAGGGAGAAGTGAACTAATTAAGTAATTAATTTAATTTAACTAATCAGCTATGCTCTAACTAGTCCTAACACCAACATTTATTCCCACTTGCTATACACATCTTGAACGAGTGCAACACTACTAGGATTACCAATCACTAATCGTTACTAGGTTACTAAGTGTTCCACGCATGCTTGAAGTGGTCGTACTCAGTGTGCTTACTTGGGAGAGTTAACAAAGTGTGAGAGAGAACATTAAATAACTAAGAAAAGCATTAAATAACTATAAATAACATTAAATAAGCTATTCTAAATGCTACAAGGTTTATCACAAAGTTCATCTTTATTTCCAACCACAAGGTGTGCTTAGGTACAATATGCTCGAATAAAGATCCATTTACTTTATGACTCCTACTATGAGCACTCAAAAATGATTCTAACTTTGATGAAGGAAAAATGCAAGAGTTTGAGTAAGGGACCAAGACTAACTATGCAAACCAAGCACGCTTGCCTCTTATTTATAGGTGATGAGGCAGGTCCCGACATTAGATGCCCGATATCGTGGTTCATCACTCATTTAGATCCTTATTACACTTAAAGACTACATTCAACTAGTGCAAAAAATCATAGATGAGATGGAGTAAGTCCTAGATTAACAAGGGGCTTAAGGCCTAGGACCTCCTCTAAACCTAGAGAAGATAAATCAAGGAACCATGGGGAGAACTATAGAAGCCATGGCAATTCTCCTAGTTCCTCATCTTTTTCTTCCTTTTCAATGTCTAGTTCTAATGAAGATGAATGTAGATGTAGAGATAGAGCTTCATTACAAGGTTAAGACAAAGATAGAAATCAAACCCAAGGGAAAAATCAAAGACATCGCCATGAGCATAGACAAGATTATCACAATCAAAGGAATAGAAATAGAAATTTTCATCACAACATGTTTGATAATGATGAACCCTTGTTGGCCACTAAGAGCCTAATGTAGATCATGAAGGTAATTAAGATACCTCATAGGCATTGTAGGGATAGTAGCCTACCTAGGCTTAATATAAACAATATTCCTAAATTTGTGGAAGGCTATAATTTAGATCCACAACATCATCTACAAGCCTTCCATGATGCTTGTGCCTCATCCAACATTGAAAGTAGGTGACAAAAGCTTAAGCTCTTTCCTAGGACATTAATCAATAGAGTCGAAGTGTGGTATTGATCATTGAAACCAAATTCAATCTAATGGTGGTTCACAATGTTGAAACTTTTCAATGAAAAATACCAAACCTATGTGAGGGTGTCCAACCTAAGGAGACAAATCCAAGAGTGGAAGTAAGAAAATCATGAACCCTTGGATGTGGCCTTGGATAAATACTATTCGCTACTACATAGATGTCCTAGCCATGATTTCTCTAAGGAAAGGCAACTTTTCCATAGCATCAATGGGCTTCATAATGAAACAATGGATACCCTTAGGATGTGTACTCTAGGTCACTTATACAAGCTATGAATCCATCACATCTAAGAGTTGATCGAGCATGTGGCAAAATAAGAAGGAGAGCTATGCAAATGGGAGAATGTTGAGAAAAACAACTAGGATCCAAATCTTCAAAAGAAAAGGATCCATATCTATAATGAGGAAAATGGGGTATCTCTTAATGAGGTGATTTTACAATGAACCTTGTTAATACAAAATTCTCCTATTAAGCTTGAAGAAAAGTTGGATAAGATTCAAAATTGATGAATAAGAAAGTTAAAACTTACGTAGAAACCATAAAGGAGAGAGTGACATAAATTAAATCAAGCAATCACAATAAAAGAAGGAAAAAGAACCAGGAAACAACTAGGAACACTTATTGGCAAATAGGAAACATGGCTAAAGAAAGTGAGGCTACAGACTCAACCACAAATGAAGATAATGGATGTGACATCTGCATATATGACCATGCAAAGGGTCATTACCCAGTCTTGTTACACCTACATGAGTATTGGCAAGGGCATTAAATCTAAAGTTTGTACAAAAACACATGCCCAAGAGATTTTTTTTTCATAAGGTAATTTTAGATAGTCCTACAATCAATTGTACTATCCTAGTGGGCCTTATTACTAGCCTCAACACCAGCATCAACTACAGTGGCAACAACAACAGTCGTGGAGGAAGCCACCACCAAACTAGCCCTATCCTTTCTACCAATCAAACCCACATGAATATTATATTCAACACCATGTTTCACCAAATACCTTTGCTTCCTCTACTTCAAATCACTACTACCAATCTCTTGAATATCATTATCCCACATCTTATATGAGATCACCACCTCACACCTCTCACCCTGCATCATATCCTCAATATTCTCATACTCATCTCCACCATATGTCACCTCCAACAACACAAGAAGGTTCATCATCACAACATCAATGAGAGAATGCCACTTGTTTTGTGAACATACATGTAAATGATAACACTAGTAGATCTCAATCGCAATGTCAAAAGCGTCCCTTCTAGAGGAAAGGCCATAAGCTGAGGAAAAACACTCATGGACCTACTACATCACCTAAACCAGCACAAGGCCAATCTAATACAACAGCCTTCCTCACAAAAATGATGTCTCCTAATCATACGCAAAATTCGACGACCATCACCACTCCAACACAAGACATAAACAATAAACCTATTATTTTGGAAAGACAGAAGAATCCATACATCACCAATAATGATAAAGGGTGCAATTGTGGGCCAAAAGTTCAAAATATTAACACAACGCCTATATTGATCCACCACAAAGTTCAAGAGCAAGTGTGTGAGCAAAAGCTAGTTTATGTAGTAGCCACTAAACCAGAAGACACCCAGTGGCTTGAAAATGAGAATATAAAATTATTTCAAAGATGCATGGAAGTAACTTATTTGCATATCAGTTTTGGAATCTTCTGATTCTTCATATGTTTTTCATTTCTTAATATTTTTCTTTTATTTATATTTTTCTCTTTTCTTGAGTCATTCTCTTTATGTTTTATGAATGTATTTTATGTTTTTATTAATAAAATTGCCAAGTCATGATGCAAAAGTCAACGCTATGTGTTGGGTTTTTTGTGATATGCTATCAAGATGATTGGGTAAGTAATTATGTAAAGCAATGAGACCACCTCATCCATCCCTCCAATTCTTTCAATAAAAGGTCTTTTTCATGGAAGCAATTTGGTTCTTCTTTTATGAAACTAAAATTAATCAATGATCATTATACCTTGAAGAAAGAGGGAATGACCAAGTGGGAATGGCAAAGGATGTGACCTCAAGAGAACTTGTTGGGTTCTCTTCTTAACTTCCTTCATGTGGTTTATGACTCCTCTTGGAATGTATCATGACTCCCCCATCAACCAATAAAAAACAAAACAAAACAAAAAACACAAAAAAAGCTTGTTTTTTCAAGCTTATCCAAGGGTGTGACCTTGGCCTATTACTCTGTAGTGGATGATTCAGTCATTTATACTACCCCTAGCATGTGAAAACTATGGAAAAGGCCAAAAATATTAATTCCTAACCCTAGACCATGAGAAAAACCTTAACTAGTAGGATATGCATATCAAGCACAAAGAAGGTGATGCTTTACATGACATAAATGTCCTCTACTCAACCATGATCCTTTGAGAGTTAGTCAAGTACTGCTGGAGAAGAACTGGTCAAAGAAATGGAAGTTTGGTGACCCAAATTGCCTAACAAAAGGAACACATAGCACTAACAAAGGGCTTTGTGGGGAATAATAGTGATCCCTATGGCTGGTGGCTTTATAACAAAGCCACCATCCTACTTTTTACTTTTATTTTTTTCATTTTTTTATTATATTCATTTTTATTTCTTAATTGATAGTATTCTATAAAATTTGCATCGAACTCTATCATAACATCAGTATAAATCAATATCTATAGAATATAGACTTTCAAGATATCAAAGTTCATCACAACTACGTTGTTAAATGTAAAAAATTTTGGGAAAATTCTTTTTTATTAGTTCTCATCAATCTAATTTACAAAAAACAATATAATTGTATATGAACATACCAAAGTTCATCGTGGTTGTGCTATTCAAATGTGAAACTTTTAGGAAAATTTTCTCTTTATCGATTTGAATTGATTTTATCATATTAACTTATCAATTTGAATCAATAAAATTGATAAATGTATTAATACCTAAATTGTGATTCTACACTTATCAATTTAGATCAACCTAACCGATATACTTTGATTTCATTTATCACAAGACATCATGACCACAATGTCTATCAATATAGTTGGACTCTTTAAAAGTTTAGTTTTTTTTCACTTTATATCTATGGATATTGATCTTGTGATGTCCTTCGATAAAATAATCTTATTCATCACCACTCATCATTTCTTTGATATAAGTCAATAGTAAGAAAATAAATTTATTTGCAATATATTTATAGAATTTACTTCTTTTTTCACTCATTATAATTAAATCATATTATTAAGGTAGGAATTCACATATAACTCAATTAGGAAGGTCCTTTCTAGGATTATTTAGGCTAAACTTATTCTCATAAGGTTTGCTTTGTTTGTTGGAAGGATGACTTAAAATCTCAAGGTTTCCACCTTTCCTAACTTTTAAGGATCTGAGATGCATTTCTTACAACAAAATCATTTTCAAACTTGCTCTTGGATTAGCTTCCCTATTGGTTAAACCCTAATATCCTATCCAATTTAAAGTTGGTTATCCTTCCACACCCTCCTTAATTAATCTAGGATATGTCTCATGCCTAGGATGACTAGTTGAATGATTATTAATGAAAATTGGAGTAAGATTTGCTAGGAGAATAGAACAAAATCAAAAAAATAATGTTATGCATTTTATATATTCTCCCCTATTTATGAGACACTAGTGAGCTTTAATCTTTCAATCATTAGTATCTTATAATGCTTTACCATAATAGGGATCTCAACCACTAACTCCTATGGAAGGCATACTGGGAAACAATTGAAAGGTCAAAGAGTTTTAATTACTGATGAACATAACAAGTGATAGCCTAAGAGAAAATTGGAGGATGCTATTGAAAATAGAGAAGTAAAATAGGAATGGTAAATATGTAGAAAAGTTTAATAAACAGTCGTCCATAAGATGGAAAGTAGCACAAGCCAAGTAATGAACTAGGGAAGGTAAATGAATAAAAATGATAGTAACTACTAAAAGACACCCTAAGGTAAGTCAACCAGCCTGGTATAGTGTCATATCCTAGCTCAAAGGTGTTGGCATAGGAAATTATTGTGAGGGATCGTTGCTCCACCCATATGCACTCTACTCACAAAACGGGATTCATATTGGATGGTTTTGATTGTAAGCTTTGAACATCCCCCATACTATAAGGTTCTTGTGGGAGTGTGGCCTTGCTCATCATTGAAGGTTCTTGTGGGGCCATCTTTTGATTAAATATTAGCAACTTATATTCTCCTCATTTTTTTCCTATTTTTTTTGTTTCAAATATATTAGACCTTCTTCAATCATGAGGTTCTTGTGGGAGTCAAATTTATTTTGTATTTATTTAATGGGCTATTATCATCGGTGCTAATCAAGTTTCAAATGCTTTTACCACCTTTGTTACTAGTCCTAATATAACACATCCTTTCCACATTATTGACTTATCTAAGTAGGTAATTGATGGGATGCGATATCACATAGGCCACAATATCGCGTCCGCCGCGATATCGCATCCCCCGAGATAGCGCGTATGCGATATCGCGTCTTTCCCTGTGATATCGCGTATGCGATATCGTAGTCCGCCACAATGTTTATAAATAAGAAGTGGCTCTTCCTTGTTTCAAACATTAGAGATTAGAGTTAGATTGTAGCGAAGCTCTGGCAGTTTTCCCCCTCCAAAGATAGAATATTTTCCAGTTTCTGCCCGTAGTGTGGTGAATGTAATTGTACAGCATCCTTTATTCGAGTGTGACATACTTGGACACGCGCATGACCGACAATAAACATCGAGATTACTTCATCATTGTATCATTCACTCAGTTTAATTAATTTTTATTTACTACTTTCTTAGTTAATATCTCTCACCCTTATCTCCTAATAACACAGAATGAGTATGACTTGATTACAAGCATTTAAGTGTGACTACTTGGTAACCCAATAGCGTACCTAGGATCTGCGCTTGGTAATCCCAGTGGTAGTCATGCATAAAGTCCAAGATGTTCATGGATAATCAAGGAACAGATGCTCATCACACTTAGGCTAGTTTAAATTCTCTTACCCTTTTCCTCCTAGCTTCGATAATATTACTTTCCATTGCCTTCAGGAGTAGCATTAGATTAGGAAACCCAACATACACCTCACTCTAAACTAAACCATACATGACAAATCTAATACTAGTCCAGGTGGGAAGACAGCGAACTGCTACCTAAGGATAACTGTCTAGGTGCCACAACTAGTCCATCTTTGGAGTTCAACCGGATCATGCGTGAGAATGCTCATATTTGTATGGTTGAGTGTAGGGGTACCTTGCCACTCATCATTGGCGCCATTTTCGAGGATGGCGCTAGTTATCTAGATTAGTTATATCATACAAGGTTGTTGTAGAGGACTTAACGATATATCGCTTAGAAAGAAGTAATTATAAAAAGTCACATAAATTCACATACAGCAATGCCTCTCCTACAAGAAGATAATAATGCCACACTAGTGAGGAAGTTCATTGGAGAACCAAAAAAATATATAACAATGAATATTGGTGTACACAACCTGAAGTGGGAGTTTCTTATAAACATGAACGAAAACAACGTTGTCCCAACACATGAAGGCATAGCTTACAAGATGACGATGAACCCCCACTGGCCACTACAAGCTTAATGCAAATACAGGAGGTCATTCGAATCTCACGTAGGCATCGTAAAGAGAGCCGTCTACCCAGGCTCGATTTAAAAAACTTTCCCAAATTTTTAGGAGGCTATAACTTAGATCCATATCAACATTTACAAGCCTTCTACGATGCCTGCACATGGAACAACATTGATAACGGGTGGCAAAAACTTAAGCTCTATCCCACGACACTCGTTGACTAAGCAAAAGTATCGTATAGATCGTTAAAACAAAATTTGATATGATGCTGGTCAACAATGGTAGAAGTTTTTAACAAAAAATATCAAACCTACGCAAGAGTGTCAGCCTTGAGGAAACAAATCCAAGGATGGAAACAAGCACAACATGAACCCTTGGACATGGCCTTAGAAAGATATTATGTACTCTTAAACAACTGTCCAGGCCATGGGTTTTCCGAGGAAAGGCTAATGTACCATATCATTGATGGGCTACGTAATGAAACAAGAGAGACCTTAGGAATGTATTCCCAAGGTCAATTATACAAACTACGAATCCATCAAATCCAAGAGCTTATTAAGCGGGTAGCAAAAGAAGAAGGAGAATTGGCTAGATGGGAGAGTGTTGAAAAACATCAACGGGGCCAAAATCTCAACTTAACAAAGGTCCATGATCATAACAAGGAGAAATCAACCAATCTCAATGTGGAAACATCATCTTTGCCAATACAACAAACTGTTGGCGACCATTTGGGA
>MNCI01003234.1:160339-217929 GCA_015680685.1 Gnetum montanum
AATTGACTGCAGGAGCTTCCGATTCAACACCGTCTTCTATGCCAATTGTTCCATTTGCAAAATTTTTATTTTCTATACTCAATTTTAAAATAACAATATCTTCTCCATCATTTGCAAACATCCACTGATAATTTCTCCATTTTATTATTCATACAATCTATTGATTTTATTTTTCAAATTTGGAACTTAGAATTGTTGATAAATGCCTTAGCTTGGCAGCGGACAACATTTGCAAACACAGATGCCAATAATCCTCATACCAACAACCATCTTTTTCATCTTATATCCAGGGTACTGAGCATCACGGATTTTACTCTACCTCGTGGCATCCTCACACAAATTTGGATGCACTGATTATAAAAAAAATAAACCTGATTCATGCCAATGTTATAAGAAATCTTGATTTCTTATTAGCGTCTACCAAATATAGCCCTTGTTTCTAAAATCATATCTTAGAACACCAGACTCAGGTTTCCATCCTCTAAATGCTTCATGCATGACAAGAAGCTTCGAACCATCTCTAATCTCAGAACCATACTGTTCCATGAAATGGTTAAATGTGCCAACAGAAACATTAGAAGAAGCCAAGGCAAAGATCAATAAGATGTTGGAATGGACATATAAAAAGTGTGGAGAATATATCGATATCATTGGAGATAAAGTTTTGACAACCCAAGAAGTAGGACGAAATAGTAGACAATCGAAAAGAAGGAATAAGGAAAATAGGAGCTCAACTGCCAATCATACGTATGAATGCAACATATGCCTATACGATCACCCCAAGGGCCAATGTCCAATATTGTTACATTTACATAAGCATTGGGGAAATATGTTACATCCAGAGTTCGTACAGAGATATTGTGTTCGATCACAGTGGCAACAATCCCAATCGTGGGGGAGACCACCCTTAGACTGGATACACCCTTGATATCATCCAAATCCAAATGCTTATCATGTTCAACATCCTGTTTCTCCAACTAGGCCAACATACTCTATCTCACCACATTACTATTCTCTACAATACTATCAGCCCATGCCTCCAACACAACCACCACCTTGTGTATCTTATACGCCTCCTAACTTTCAACATTCTCATCCTTTCCCTCCTTCCACAGTGCCACCAACTATTCCTAAGGTGCCTACACCACAACAACAACCTCCGAACGCTACTTGTGCTCCTATTTCCAACAACAGTGAGAAGCCTTCTCAACATCAAAACTGTCCTTTCTGTAAACACGGTCGTAAGAAGGGACAACACAATTCTGAGGCCACTGTATCTTCGAACCTAGCACAAGTCCCACACTATGGTGCACCCTCATCTTTGAATCCAATGCCTCATGTTACTTCATCAGGGCCACCAACTCACACTCCAACAATCATACGGCCCAATGAACACCAAAATGGAGAGCAACAACCCAATCCTTGCATACCATCTAACAGCCACAAACATCGTAGTTGGTCAACTCATTATCCGGAAACTACATCATACAAATTTCCCCACTATGCTTATTATAATCAAGTGTGTGAAACGCGATGGAGTAAATATGACCAAGCCTCAACACTTCCAGCATGCAAGGATCCTCATCTTCCATTTATTAATCCTTGTTGTCCTCAACCGTTTAGCTATGAGGGATATCCCTCATTCTAACAAGCAGGATTAATAAATATTTTTCTTTTTCTTTAATTTTTCAATTTTTTTTCCAGTTTTTCGTTTTTCAACTTCTTGTTTTATCTTTGTCTTTTTGTCTTTTTAGTATTTTTGTCTTTTTAATTTTTTTGTAAGTAATCTTGTCTATGAATAAAACACTCATGTGGATTGTTGGTTGAGGTGTGTTCTATGTTATTAAGTCATGAGTGATCAATTATTTGGATAGTGAGCCCATTACATCCACTCATCCACTCTACAAATAAGAGGTTTTGTTCGAGGGTACTATGATATTCTTGACAATCTTAAAACTTAAAATTAATTTTGTGTTCATTGTACCCAGAATGAAGAAGGATGGACCAAGAGTGAATGATTAGGATGTGACATCAAGGGGACTTGTGGATTCTCTTTGGTGACATCTATGGGAGTTATCATGCAATATGGTTGTACTAAGATCCTTGTAGATCTAATAAAAATGGGAGTAAGAGTAATCAAAAGGCACTCAAAAATTAATGTTGTGCTAGGGGATCCCACTGGAAAGACATGCACCCATGCCTAAAGGTTGGCGATTTCTCTGGATTCAGTATTCAAAAAAGAAGAAAGAAAGAGAAAAGAAAAAGAAAAACAAAGTGCCATAAGACAAAAGTCACTCCTCCCTTGAACAAAACGCCAAGTGATCATACGCCTTGTTGTTATGGTACTCTCATAGTTGTTCATCATGGGATGAAACAATGCGATGTCACTGATCAGAGGAACGGATTTGATCTTGATCTTGGAACGACAGGTTAATGACACATTAATCATGCTTTACACGCAGGATTCATTGTGCCCTAGGTCAATTACCTCATGTCCCAATATCTACGATCCCTTCTATACTTCGTCTCATCTCACTGTTCATGTAATTGTAACTTGTGTCGTGTGTAGCATAGTATTTTCATCTCATTCCGGTGGTATTTACATGTGTGCATTTTGTGGAGTTAGTGCGGATTACATTTAACCCTTTTAGTGCCCATGGACACTTTAAGTGTGGTTACACAAGGGCATTATAGGTTGGAACCTGCTTTGGGGAGGACCCACTTGTGTAATCTTTTGTAATTTTTACTTATGACAAAGCTCAAACACATCAGTTCTTACCCTTAGCATAATAATGATCTTTCCCTACTATTATCCCTCTGAATTTTAACATTCTAATGTACCATTACATACCCTTTTTCTTACCACCCAAGGTTTTATTGGTAAAATCCACACCATCATCATTAATTGTGCCTCTGGACATAATGTAATTGCCCTAGAACCCTTGATAATAGCCAATGTCCTCAATTTCCAACGTTAATTTCAAGAAAATCCCTTCAAAATTTGATCATTTTACGCAATATCTCATCCCGATGTATCGTACGCGATATTGTGTCCTTGCTACCTATAAATACGTCATCCCCACCACCCCGCCCCCCACAATACTTAGAGTCATTTTTCCATTCACACAGGGGAAGATTTTGAAATTTTTCTCTACGACTTGCGATTAAGTGACCCTTACTTTTCTCACTATATCTCGCTCACTAGTACTCCGATTTTTATTCCGTTTGAACCTGCTTAAACCTGAAGTGCTCATATTAGTCATGGGGAAGGGACACTTGCTGAAAAGTATCTAACTTTTTTGAAATTTATCATCACCCAAAGGACATCAACTAGGGTAATTAACTATAACACTTAGAATAATTGTGCCTAAAAATCATTTAATACCTAGGTATACCAAGAAACTAAAATGGAAACCACCTAAGTCACAAGACTTATTATTACAAACTTTCAGGCACTTTCACATGTGATAACATAAGATCATTAATTAAGGCAAGCAGTAAGGTATAACTTAACTTAAAAAATAATCTTACTAATGCTTGGCCCATGTGATTGCAGATGGCCCTAAAACGTGGACAGCAGGAAGGTCCTACCCAAGGTGGAAGCAAACGCGCTTGAAGAGGTAGAAGACAAGGTCCTGCTAGATAACATGAAGAACAGGAGGAGCAATCATTCAGCATTCATCAAGATGAACCTCCTACCAGATGGTTCGGGCAGGCAGAAGGAGAAGCTGCTGCAGCGCCTGAACCTGGACAACAACTCACGTTGCCCCAAGATTGTGTTCAGGCTATCCATGATAAGTCCACATTCGCTGCAGTGATTATGGAGTTGAATTTTGAATCATTTGTAGAGTTCACTCCTGAGGCCATTAGGGATCACCTTAAAGGGTCTCCCTTATGGCCTATCCTCTCTAAAAGTGGTGCCTGGTACCTAGGAGAGACGTACCAATTCTGGCACAATAGGGAGCAAGGCACCACTGTTAATATTTGTGGTGTGATAGTTGACTTCTCTGCGCAGGCAATTTTGGAAGTGTTAAGCCTTCCGAATACAGGGCCCCAGGTTGCTCGTTTATCCACTCGTTCAGACCCTAATGTGTAAAAGGATTGGTTGAAGAAGGCTTACGGTAGAGATAAAGCATTTGGTGAATTGACGACGAAAGAGAGAGTTTACTTGAAAATCGAAACATATCACCTCTTCCCCACAAAGGACCTCAAAAGAATATCAACGTATACGGCTAGAGGATGTGCAGTGTTGATGGGAAAGGTTAAAGCTAACCTACCCCATCTATATTTGATGGAGATCTTGAGGTAGTTCGAAGAACGGAAGACAAGGAAGATGGTGTTTCCTTTCCCTTGTCTTATCAGAAAGCTTTGCCGATGTGCTGGTATTTATGGATACACCAATGACATCCTCCAAAAAGCTCAAATTGCTTCATATACTGAACTGCTAAAAGTGTCAGCTCTAAGAAAAAGCACTAGCGAAGAGCTAGGACCAGAATAAGAAGAAGAACAGGTGGTTGGACCCAGTCAACCTCCAGCCACAGGTCCCAGCCAACCACAAGAAGCAGGGCCCAACACAAGCCAGGATCAGCTGCCACCATCGCAAGACTACAGACAGTCAATGAGCCATCTAAGGGCCATCGCTGAGACGATCAGTTGAGGAAGTCGTGATGATGAAAACCTCTTTCGCGTCATCGATGATGCCAGACAACCTACTATTTTGTTAGATCGCACAAGGGGTGAAGTCTCTATTCAAAAAGGAGGGAAAAGTAGATGGTCACAACAGATCTCAGGAAACGCGGCATCTTTCCAGGTGCAGTTAGAGACTGGTGAAGGGGCCACCGTGGTGGTCATGCAGCACCAGAATGTCACGGGAGCTGCAGATGTGGTCGCAGATCACATCAAAGAATCATTCAATGTACCTGTTGTGCCACTAGCAGATCTTACAGGAGCACAGTATGCTCAAACCTTAGCCAGAACCTCAATGACTCCTACGGAACATGAGGATGTGCTTGATCAATTGCTTCAAACAAGGCAAATAATGATGTCCCTATTTGAGATCCCTCAGGATGTTATGGCAATTCAGTCAAATCTCATTTTCACAAAAAGGGAAGCTGGTCTTAATAGACGTAAGGGCAGAGCATGCTGAAGCTAAAGTGCAGAAACTACAAGAGCAGCTTGTGGCCTTACAAGTAGCATAGCGGGACCCTCTACAATTTGTTCCTGCAGACCAGCTAGAAAACTTTAGAACCAAACAACTAACAAGGTTGATCGTAGAGAATAAAAGGATGGTGGATGAAAAGGAGACAGCTATTTGGGATGCCTCCGTAGCACAGGCGCAAACCCATGCACATCTTAAAGTGCTCAAAGCCTTACAGGAAGAAAACAAACAGCTTGCGACTGAAAACCTTCGGGTGACCACTGTAGAAAAGAAAAAGAATGTTCTCAATGAACACTTTCATCAATTATGAGAATAATTTATCTGTCAACTGAGATGTAAGTTGTTTAGCCAGAGAAAATTGAACCCTCTCGATGGAGAAGGTATGCGCCATTTGTCAAAAGTCGGTGATTGAGATATGTGTGTGGCAGAATGAGGCTAAACAACATGAAAAGCTAAAGAAGCACTTCCATGATCAGGTGGGGATGTATAAACAGATCCTTGAATAGGAAATCCATATGGCCAAAGCCCAAATCAACACTATTAGTGCTCAACACACTAATTGGCAGGCCATATTGAACACATATGTTCTCGCCCACCAAGCGAAAGTTAAGAACCAAGACCTACAGATTCAAGACTTGACAGAGTACATGGAGTTGGTGAACCTAAGATATGACAACCTTGCCATGTTGACAGCAGGGCGCCCGAGGTCAGAGCTCAAGTAGTAGGTAGTAACCATCCACATCAAATATGAAGTAGAATTTGCAAAACATAAGAAGCTGTTGGAAAAACTAGATGTTGCAAATTCTAAACTTCAAGTGGTAAAAGCCAGCTACCAAGCATAGAAGGATTTACAACTGACTTGGCTTGATGGCTAAAAAACCTTCACGAATACAAGAACAAAGCCAGAGCCTATGAGGAGGAACGATAGGTGTTCACGACTTGGTACGTCAAGGCCAACAAAATGTTCCGTAACTGCCCTATCCGTGGGAGGTGCCAACTCCCTCAAACATTGGAACATTAGCATGGACGGCACAAGATCCTCGAACGGAAGAGGAGAAGCTCCAGGCCATACTTTAGCATCATAAACCTTCAAAACTTCGAGCACAAGACAAAGGGAAGGCCCCAATGCAGGAGCCACCACCACCAGGAACTACATGAGTTCCACACTTTTGTAGTTGTAGCATATTCTATGTGTTGTGTCTTTATTTTGTTTTCTTCCCACACTATGACATCATTCCATTTTTCCATCTAATAATCCCATACCTATCCACTGTGTAATCACTGTAACTCAAGGACAAGTTTTCATTCAATCATGGGGATATGATGGGACGCGATATCGCATAGGCCGTGATATCACATCCACCGCGATATCACATCCCCCGCCATATCGCATACGCGATATCGCGTCTTTCCCTACGATATTGCGTACACGATATCGCAATCTGCCATAATGTCTATAAATAAGAAGTGGCTCTCCCTTGTTTCACATATTAGAGATTAGAGTTAGACTATAGTGAAGCTCTGGAAGTTTTCCCCCTCCAGAGATAGAATATTTTCCAGTGTTTGCCTGCAGTGTGGTGAATGTAATTGTACAGCATCCTTTATTCGAGTGTGACGTACTTGGACACGCACATGACCAAAAATAAAGATCAAGATTACTTCATCATTGCAACATTCACTCAGCTTAATTATTTATTTATTTAATTATTATTTACTATTTTCTTAGTTAATATCTCTTACCCTTATCTCCTAATAACGCGAAATGAGTACTACTTGATTACAAGCATTTAAGTGTGACTACTTGGTAACCCGGTAGTGTACCTAGGATCTGCGCTTGGTAATCCCAATGGTAGTTGTGCACAAAGTCCAAGATGTGCATAGATAATCAAGGAACAGATGCTCATCGCACTTAGGCTAGTTTAGATTCTCTTACCCTTTTCCTCCTAGCTTAGATAATATTACTTTCCATTGCCTTCAGGAGTAGCATTATATTAGGAAACCCATCATACACCTCACTTTGGACTAAACCATACGTGACAAATATAATACTAGTCCAAGTGGGAAGATAGCGAACTGCGACCTAAGGACAACTAGTCCGTCTGCGGAGTTTGACCAGATCGCACGTGAGAACACTCGTATTCGTATGGTTGAGTGTAGGGGTACATCGCCACTCATCAATAATTAATAAAACCATACATTGATAATCATTAACATAGCTTAGTTATTTCTCCTATGACTCATGAAACTTTAAACCGATCTATCTCAAGGTAGCGGGAGTCATCTATCTCCCTTACATTCTAGACATGATGTTATTGAATTTTTTAGAGTTCCAACTAACAATAAAATTGCCTATTATCCTCTACATTTCTCAAGATAAAAGTTGTAAACTGTTGTGTTTTTATTATTATTTTACAATATTAAATAAGGCATTTTTTTAAGGTTACTTCCCATAGTCTGAACTTCTACTTGAGCATTGTCAGCACCTGGATCATCCCTAGGATAAGTTGGATCACTTAACTTTACTAGCTCATCCTCTCTCGATTCCTCTATTTGCTGTTGATGGTAATGCTTAAGTCTTTGGCCATTAACTAGAAGTGTATTACACAAGTCTTCGATGGGTGCAATTATGACACTTCCATTACTATGGGGCTATAATACTAGGTAAGGGCCTTCCCACTAAGTTAGTTTTCTTGGAAATTTATGTAATCCCATAGTATATAACAGGACTTTTCCACCCATTGAGAAATGTTTCTTGAATATATTTTTATCATGCATACACTTCATTTTTTTCTTAACTATTCTTTGCTTATCAAGTGCATGCATACGTATTTCATCAAGTTTATGTATTTGAGTTATTCTAAAGTCTTGGTTTGCTTCCTCATTAAAATTTAACTGTTATTCTAATCTCAAAGATTGGTATTTATCTCCATAGGCAATAAACATTGTTTTCCATAAACCAATTAATAAGATGAATACCCTAAATTTGGTTTATACATAATCCTATAAGTCCAAAGTGCATCTTGTAATTTTTTTTATCAGTCTTTCTTCTAGCACATATGATTTTTGTTAAGATCTTTAGAATGATTCTATTTGCATTTTGAACTTGACCATTTGTTTGAGAATGATAGACAATAGCTATCTTATGTTGGATTCCATAAGACTTAAGAAATTTCTCCATGATTTTATTTACAAAGTGAGTTCCTTGATTGCTAATGATTGCTTGTGGGATTCCAAATCATGTTAAAATATGTTCTCTTAGAAAAGCTACAATCACTTTAACGTCATTTGTTATGGTAGCTTTAGCTTCTACCCATTTAGTAACATAGTCGATACAAACCTAAATATATTGACATCCATTGGAAGGTGGGAATGGTCCTAAAAACTCTATATCCCATACATCAAAAGGTTTTGTTATTGATATGGGATTAAGTGGTATCTCTTGTCTTTCTGTCATTTCCCCTAACCATTGACATTTATCACATCCTTGAACATATGTATGAACATCTCTAAATATAATGGGCCAATAAAATCCACTTTGTAATATTTTTATAGTGATACTTTGACTATCAAAATGTCCACCTCCAAGGTCATCATGATACATGTGTAAGATTTCTTATTGCATGAAACTCATCAATTGTTTCCTTAATGAATATAGTCTATCACTGGAAAGGAATCATTGGAGAAAAGTAGCTTTGAACTCATCCCACAAGTTGATTTGTGTCCAAAGGGTCTGTAGCTAAAAATCAACTTTGTCTCTCAAGGTTGATTTAAAGGTAATCATTTTAGTCCTATCTCCACTTTTAGAGGCTAACATTGCAAGTGTGGTTTCAAATTCTCTTATATGAGTGATTGGATCATCATCATTGGTTCCCCTAAAGATAGGTAGTAAGTGAATGTTTTTTACTTCAACATCCCTAGCTTGGGAAAAAATTAATGGTCCTTGAGGTATTACTTGTGTTCTTTGATTTCATAAGTTCCCAAGAGTTTATCCCTGATAAGCTTATCCAAATGGGATATTAGAGCCTATGCTTTCAAAATAAAAAGGAATCAAACCATATGAAATTAGAGGGGGTGTATGATCTGAAGGAGACCCAATCGTAAAAGCAATAGCCATAGTTGGAGGCACAATAGAACTTGGTATCGAAATAGAGGCAACTATTGAAGTGATAGAAGCCTAAATATTTATTATGCTTACTATTTGGATGGTTCCTTCTATAGTGGACATGTTGCTCAATGCTTGGCTAAAGCTTAAATTTTGAGAACTTTCTCCTTTGACTGGATTTGTGCTTTACATTGTAATATTTGGTATATCAAAGAGAGGATTTAAAGATGTGGAAAATCGAAATTATGTTTTTTATTTTCTCTTGATTGAAACTTTTTGTTGGGTTTCCTTCTTTATTATTGTTTTGTTTCTCAAGGAAGGTTGATGAAATAGTGATTTGTCTTATAGAGCTACGCTATCTTTGTTTCTCTTGTGTTTATTTTAAATTATTTTGGGTGCATTTATAATACATGGTAGTGTTCATAGGAGGTTGAATTCGTGTTGGATTTTTTTTGTTGCTTAGTTGATTTTATTTAACAAGCACACTCTTCTTTAGCACATTCATGTGTAATTAATCCTAAAAATTTGCAAATTGAATTAACCACTCATGTAATTATTACCTTAATTACAATTTTTTATAGTTTTATTTAGTTTTAGGAATTAAAGGAATGGATTCCTATTATTGTACTTTTTTATTATTTTTTATTTTCTTATTTTTTTATAATAAGAAAAATAATTAAAAGAAACCATTTCTAATACTACCAAATAAAAAAATAAAATTACAATAATGTGTATCCTTTTTAGAAGCTTTTTGTTAAATTCTAAAAAGAAATTTGAAAAACATATTGAACCTTTGATGATGATTAATTTTGCCTACCTCTCCAACAATAGCACCAAATTGACGAGCTAGCCAAAATTTGGTGCTAGATTACCTTTGTTGTAAAGATGTCACCTCATCTATGACTAATTTGTGAGTCGTGTCTATGAAGGAATGGTCCAAAGTTAAAGAAATCATCAAGATAATAAATGTTTAGATACAAATCCAATCAAAATCCCACACTTATGATTGTCACCCATAAAAAATCATAAATCTTCATTCTAACTTCTAATCCCAAGTTTAAGAGAGAAAATTAAATGATTAAATCAAATTGAAATCATAAAATACACATATAAATTATGAAGATTATAAGGGAGACTCCACCTAATTTGTGACTCTGCCTTGCTATTTCTACAATGCAACCACCTCCATAGCCCAACAATGGACTCCAATGGTTTATAGTTGCCATAAGACTCAATAAATCCTCACATGATAATTTGTCAAAGGAAATCTTAAAGATTAATTTCAACTTGAGGTGGGCTTCTCTTAGGTCTTGGATCCCTTTGTTGGATATTGAGCTCTTCCATTTATATGTCAAGAGATTCCATTACAATTGGGAAAATGTCTACATTTAAATATATTGATATTCATCAAGAGAATTGATGAAGATTGATTAGAATGATATCAAAGTTTATCATGGTAGTAATGTCCTTCTATAGCTAATTTGTATTGTGCCTATGGTGTAAATCGATATCCAAATTCCATGGTGAGGCACATTCTTCTTTTACTAGATAATATCGATCTTCATCATGAATGTTATGTAAATTGATAAGATTTGGGATGACCTGAGTTGATTCAGGTGATGTGTATCAATGTCATTTTCTTTAGAATATGTCAAAGTTCTTGATTTCAATTGATATCCTCATCAATTCTTATTGATCTTGTGATATCCTATAATAATAGATACTTAACAAAGTAATCAATCCATATAGTTGGGCATCGATGAATTTGATGCACTTTGATATGCTACAATAGTAATAAATAAATAAAAATAAGATAAGTTTTTCATCATAAAATTGGGGCAATTTGGGGGTTTAACAAGCTTCAAATTGGTTTCAACATATCTTTTCAAAACTTGATCTAAGTAATCCAAAGCTTATTTGAGGTCAAGCTCAAGTGTAGAGAAATCATCCATAAATACTTCAACTCCATTACCAATTTGTTTTTGGAAGATATTAAGAACAAGTGTCTAGAATGTAATGGGAGCATTACATAGGCCAAATGACATTTGCCTATATGTGAGCATTTCCCATGGACTAGTGAATGTTGTTTTTCCATGATACTCTAGTACAACTTGGATCTAATTATAATCACTGTATCCATCCAAGAAGATATAGTACTGATTCCCCCACAATGGTATCTAGGACCTAGTTAACAAATATCAAAGGAAAATGGTCTTTGAAGGTTGCCACGTTCAACAATTAGAAATCTATATAGATCTTCCATTTGTCATCCTTCTTTGGGATAATGACTAAGGGACTAACCCATTCACTGTCTATGATAGAATAAATGAATCCTACTTTCAATAGCTTTTCTAATTCCTATTTGACAACTTTTTTAAGTTTTAGATTCAATCTTCATTAAGGTTGGCAACATGATTTAATAGTTGGATCAATATAGATTCAATGTTAACAAATGCATAGATTAATGCCAGTGATCTTATCATAAGACCATGCGAATGTAGTTGGCCATTTATTTACTACTTTTAATAATTCCTTCTTTTATTATTTATCAAGATTGACATTTATGATTACCAATTTCTTATTATTAAGGAAAACATATTTAAGTGTATTTGGTAGGACTTTTACTTTTAGTAATTCTAGCTCATATCTTTCTGGTATCTCTAATGTTTCCCTTTCAATGTCTTTCTCTTATTGTGACTTAATGTAAGAGAGTTTTTCTTCGTATCTTTTTTAATTCATAAATTTCTTCAATATAGGCACTTGTAATTTTGTCCACTAGTCTCATGCGTATGCCAGATTCTAATTCTTCTTCATTAATCAACCATTGGGTGTTGTCTTGTCTCGTTGTTGCATATACACATTGTTGTATACACATCTCTTTAACACATTTATTGCATGTTGTGATGGCATCTTGTCTTGATGTCGAGATTCTTTGGACACAAGTGCACCTATTATTGTTATGTGTGATACATGGAACTATGTGCCTCTAAATGATTCTTCTTTCATCTTCCTTGAAACTTTTCTGGGATAAATCTTTAATTCCTAACTTAGCATCCATGGTGCTAAGTCATACTCTTTCCATGATGATAGAAAATACACTTGTATTCTTCCACATGTGGATAATCAGAAAATAAAGAGGATAATACTAGCTACTTATAGTAGTTACTACGTCTTCCACTTATCCAAGTGCAATAATGATCAACTAGTTTGCTAGCTCTAGTCGAATGTTACTTTTCTTCAATGGAGGAAGATTCTAGACCTTTACATGTCTTGAGAGATAAACTCCTAAATCCAAATCTAGTAAAGCCTTACATGATTTATGTCTTGCTATTTAAAGATAAACTAAAGTACTTCCTATATCTATTCTTTTATTAGGAAGGTGCAATATGTAATTATTTGTGTGAACATGAAAATGATCAAGTTCTTTTCTGTGGATATTTGAAGCATAGTGTTCCTTTGCAGATTTTGTGTAGACAGAATAGGGTTAGATGAAGTCCTCAATCTTTGAATCATTTTTAGAATTTTCCTAAAGAAGGGATGTTTCCTAGATCTTGGCCCACTTGTTGTAATGTCCTCTTATGTAGTGACTACCCTAGTAACATTCTTTTGCTACAGTTATGTTGGCAATTCTCCTTGCATGACTAGTAGTGGTACTAGTAGTAATGGATTAAGAACTTGATAAGAAGGACTCGATGTTGGTTGAGACATGTAAGGATGAAGATCCATGCATGAGGTTTAGGTTTTATGGTATTTAGGTCAATATTAAGGAGAGGAAGTATGAATAGAAGTTTTTCTAGGAGAGATAGGACATTGTACATAGTATCCATAGCAATCCAATTAATTATATGGATACTATTGCCTTGGCAATGGCATTTCCCATGATTGTGATTGTTGCCACTACTGCTAGTATTATTCTTGTGGTTGAGGGATAAGCCTTGCTTAGATAGTACAATTGTTGGTAAGGCTACCTGAAATTACCTTGTGAATAATGTAATCACCTAGGCATTTGTCTCTTAACAAACTTCAAATTGAGCACATATGTCCAAAATTCTTGTAAGTGAGCCATGAAAAGACAACATCACATAGGATATTCATATTAGTATACTTTACAACCTACATTATCTTCTAAGCTTAAGTCCATCGCTTCCTCTACCATGGAAATGTTTTCTTATTCTTATAGTTCTCACATCCATTGTCCCTTTTCTTCTTTATGTCCTTATTTCTGTTGAACAATTATTTAATTCTTTCCTCCATTATCTTGAGTGTTATAGCAAATTTCTCATCCATAGAATTCACATTTTCACTATCTTTGTTATGATGTCACTTACTAACTTTTGGATAGGTAGAATCTTCTACTGGATTGCACCTTCTAATGTCTCTTCTTCTGCTGTTGGATAGCTAGGTCACTATTATATTCTTTAGCTAATTCTCTTTTTCGTAGCTCCTTTTCTTCTTTTGCCACCTACTCTATTAACCTTTGGATTTGATGAGCTATCATTTCAGATAGTTTGACTTAGGCATATACTCTAAGGGTTTCTCTTGTTTTATTTTTTAACCCATTGATAATGTGTTGTAGTTGTCCCCTTAGAGAAAATCCATCGCCTGGGCATCTATGTTATAATTAGTACCTACACATTATCACATCAAGGAATTCATATATCCCTTGTTTCCATCCTAGGATTTGTTTTCTTAAATTCAATACTCTAGAGTAGCTTTGATATTTGTCATTAAAGAGATTGTCATAATCTAAGAATTTCCAAGGTTTAGTTATTTAATTTAATTTATATGGTTAATTCTTTAATACTCTCAAATGCATTTTAATGAATTAGCTCTAACATTCTTGGTTAAAACATAGGATTACATTACTACCATTACAGTTATTGTTGTTGTT
The DNA here is from genome assembly GCA_015680685.1 of Gnetum montanum. Lineage (NCBI taxonomy): Eukaryota > Viridiplantae > Streptophyta > Gnetopsida > Gnetales > Gnetaceae > Gnetum > Gnetum montanum. Next base: position 174,491 of record MNCI01003234.1, read on the forward strand.
GTTGTCACTAGTTTCCTACATAAGTGAATAAAATCCACTTACTAAGATGTTTTGTTAAAGTTTTGTATCTTACATTTTACTATTGTTCAAGCTTCGTCACAGCTTTACTTTATAATTTATGATTAAATGTTGAAATCCAATTGCCTAGGAAGTTTTTTTTTTTTTTTTGTCAATTATCATGCCCTTACAAATATTTAGCTATGCATATTTAGTTCTTTATGCACATTTATGCTTTATTATGCATATCTAGTTATGCATCTTCTATTTTATTATGCACATATAATACTCTATTCACGGAGCAATTTTGGACTCCAACCCTACCTAGGCCATATCCCTAATTACCTTTTGTTATTAAATCAAGATTTGGAGTTTATTTTTAGTTATAATTAAATATTACATAAACCATATTTATTAAAGAAGTACCCTAGGATTATGTCCTACCTAAAATTTGACTTTACCAACATGTCTAGGACATTTAAAAATAGATATTTTGACCCTTGGTTCACTAGAATCAGAGTTATAATTCTCAAGATATCATAATTTTTAGTTTGCTAATATACCATAAAAGTTTTGGCACTCGAACTAGGTGACTATGATCAGTAATGCCTAGATAAAATTTCAACATACGATTAGGTAGAACACTTGATAAGGATCGCATAGGTTCAAATGAAATTTGATTTGAACTCTCAATGTATATGTTATGAGTGTTGAAATGCAAAGGCATTAGTGGTAAGAGAAAAATAAAAAAAGGACTTCTGAAAATTATGTTGTTAAGAAGGGATAAAAATCTAAAAAATCAAATTTTATTTTTTAAAAAAAGTCAAACGTTTCTATTATGCATGTTCACGTGTAAAATGCATAAAGGTAATAAGTTTTATATAAAACATATATATATATATATGTTCCTTTTTCTCACCACTACCTCTCCATTGCTTGTTTTCTGTCTTTCTTTTGCAACTCTTGTCTTTTTGCAAACTAGTGTTCCATCACATTTTTCCTTAAAGATATTTTTTGATCTTTCTTCTTCATTTTGAAGTTGATCTAAGCCCTATTTCTTCCATTCTTGTTATAAATAAGGAATGGTCCTAGATACATCTTGTCGTAATTTGAGGAAGGGTTTTAGGGATGACAAGCTAAACAAAGCAAAGAATTGAGAGCATTTTATGTTCTTTTCACATGGTTGCCTCATATTGCTATGAATTTTTAATCTCTCCTTTCTAGTCTTTTGCTATTCTTCTATGATTTTAATTAATATGCTGAGATTTTATCATATTTTTATAATTTTGAGCATTTTTCTAAAAAATTAATATTTTAATCTTGTTTGTATCATTTTCTATGTTTTGGTGAGCTTTGAAAATTGTGGAAATTATGCCCAACTTGCCCCTAGATATTTTATAAATATCTAAGATCTACTTATAACATAAACATGATTTTGCAAGGATTTTGTGAAATTTGAGCTTTTTATGGATTTTTGGCCACTTTGGATATCTTTTGGACTTTTGGAATAAAATAATAATATTTGTGTGATTGATTTTGCTTAGTTGGTAGTGGGAGCCATGAATCTTTTAGTGGGATCCACCCCACAAGAACAAGGGTTATTGGATAGATTTTCAACCCTAGAATTTAATTTGTAAGTTCATGTAAGGTTATGGATTTATCCGAGACCATGGCATTGAGTATTGGAGTCTAATGGTATGTGGTTAGGCATAGTCAAAAATTATCCTTATAAGGATATGTGTGCCTCGGCCGTCAAGGATGTTAGCAATGAGGTTATTTCCAAGACTTAGCCATGAGTGACTTGTTTGGGGTCATGAAGCTAATTCGATGATAGTAGTGAGGTTGCTCTAAGACCTATCAATGAATCCCTTTAGCAATGAGGATAACCAAGACCTAGCATTTGAAGATGCCTAAATAAAATATATGTTTGTTGGATTTTTGTTAAACAATTTATGATATCTTTGGACATTGAATAACTAAATAATTAAAATATGCATTCTTTGGGGTTTTAGATTTTATTTGGATTTTTGAAAAATTTGTGGCATTTTTGAATATTTATTGGAAATCTCTAACTAACCTATAACCTAAGACTTTGGTCCATAAACTTTATGCCCCATGAAGAGGAAACAAAATAACCTTTCTTATATGAGGAGTTCTGACTCCTACATTTCGATGCAGACAACCCAAGATAGATAAGGAAGCATCGAAAGAGGGATATAGGATGAAAGATGGACCAATTTGTATAGGATAGACCTTTTAAACTTGAAAACTAATTTTTTTATATTTTTATTTTTGTAAAATTGGAACCTTGTTCACTTCTTAGATATTTGAGCTATGTACTTATTTTTGAGAATAAATAATAAAGTATGGTAGATATGAATTTTCCATCTATGTCATTGAAACTATGAGATCACAAGGATCATTTTTTCTTTTGGCACCTACTATATTGCTATACTCTATTTATGCTCCTAATTAATAATTTTTATCTATTTTATAGCTTTCCTTTAATTTAGTAAATCAAGGTTAAATATTCATATCATCTCTATTAGTTATTTATAGAATTTTATAGATAATTAGTAGGGGTGTTACGAAGCTCTAACATGATACTCCATCTTTGAATCAATTCCAATTTTAAGAATATGTACTAACTTTATGCTTCCTTTATGAGTATCCTAGGAAACAACTTTAATTTCTACTAATCATTTTCTATATTTTGTAGGACATAGGCATCATGGAAGGCTTGAACATGATGTTGTAGATCTGCATTATATCCAACTTCAAATTTTGGGATATTGTTCATGTCAAGTCACTTAATGTGACTATCCCTTAAATGCCTAATAGGAATGTACACTACTTTGCTGATCTTAATCATATTGCTAGTGGCTAGTAGGGATTCTTCATAGTCTTCAAGTTCATAAGCTCTGTTGTAGTGGTGATCCCTCTAATGCTCATGATGCTCTCTTCTTTTAAATCTAATCCTTTCATCTCTTTATTCATGGTCATCTTCTTCTTCATTAGGATGTCATCTTTTGTTTGCATGTCTCCCATGATCTCTTCTTCTTTCCTCATCATGATCCCTTAATATTCATTTTCTCTTGTCAAAATCTATTGATGAATGTGAGGAAGAAGATGAGGGAGTTGTCAAATAGCGTTGGCTAATTCTCCTTTTGTGACTTCTTGATTCATCTCTTTTGGATATATTGAAGGTTTTAAGCCTTAAATTCCTCCTAAGTCCAAAGTCCTCCTTGTTTCTTCCAAGGATTTCAACAAGAGATGAATGTAGCTTTATTTTTACAAGATCTTCAATACATATTACTAGTGTATCGAATGAGATCTATGAGTATGATAGAATTTTTTAGCTTGAAATGGAACATCTTTTTTTACTTAGGGGACAACAGCATGTAGTGCTTTCTTCCCTTTATCTTGTTCATATCTTACCTTCAAGCCTCTGTTAGATGATATGACTTGGTCATTTTTTTAGTGACCTAATATCCTTCTTGTATATGACTAAGATTTAATCTCATGAGCTCTACTTAAAGCATTAAGGTGCTAAACATTTAGGTGGTAACACAATGTTACCATGTAAGCCTTTATATATGAATTGTCCATCTTGGTAAAAGATAAACGTAAAATCAAGATGATAAGTGTTAGTATGAGCATATGAAATTTTTGTTTGCATTGGTGCACTCCAATCTTCTTTATTGTAATCTTTGTCATGACTTTCATTAAGATCTATAACAAGTAGAGATTTCACTTTAGTTGTAGAAGCCATTTTAATTTGTTTAATACTTAAGTGTGTGTATGTTTTCAAAAATTATCTTGAGTATCAAATATGTGCTTTGTGATGCTTGATAAAACAAATTATATAAAATCAACAAACTAGAAAACATTGACATATCCCGAACAACGATGCCAATGATGAGTAGTTGAGTATTCCAACACTCAATCATACAAGTCACAAGTGTTCACATGCAACCATATCATAATTCGTAACCGAATAATGTAAGTACACTAGCGAGTTGATGTTAAGTTTATGATTGTTGTCTTCCTACTTACAATTAGCAAGGTGAAAGTCATATAGTTTAACTCTTAGTGAGGTATATGATAAACTAATGTTGTTGGACTTTAATAATGCTAAGTGTAAACATGGTAAAAATGAATAGAATTTCTATCTCTAAGAATAATGCAAATGTAAATCTATTCTATCCTATGGCAATAAGTATCCATTCTTGGTTTTCCATACATGTCTTAGGCTAATGTAACTATTACTAGGATTACCAAGTAACTTTACTACTAAGCGAATTAAGCAAAGTCACTATTGGGTTACCAAACAATTACACTTTACGCTTGAAACCAGTCATACTTATTCAACCGTACTAATAAGCATTGGAATTGTAAATGACTTAGTAAAGGTAAAGGTAAAGGTAAAAATTATGAAAAAGTAAATCTATATTAGCTGATATGCTACAATGATGAAGAACAATCTTGATTTTTATTTTTGTTCATGACATATATCTAGGAATAATCCACTTGAATAAAGATACATACAAATATAATTCACCACACTACGGGCATTCACTCTACCTCTAACTTTGAGAAAATAAACTACAAGAATCTCACTAAGTGTTGAACCTAAACTTGTTTTCAATGCAATTGTGAGTTGATATTTATAGGTATGACTATGGCCCACTACATCATATCCATGATAACATATGTCGAGGTATGATATCATAGTCATTAACATATAATGTTTCATCACTCGAGATGAACTTTTGATGAGTAGTGAGTATACCCTATGCCCAACCATACAAATCACTAGCATTCACCCAATGATCCAGTCAAACTCCATAAACTTTAGTTCTCTAAGTACACTAGGTTCTAGGAGGTGAAACTAACCATTACAATCATTGTCTTCCTAGTTCCATTTGTGATGTTCAAGGATATGGTTAAGTGTAACTGAGGTATATGATTTTTATCATTTTATCTATTTTATGAATTAAGTCACATAAGAATCAAGAAGAAAGAATAAAGTAATTTAATTACTAAATTAATCTAGTAACTAGCTAACAATTAACTAATCCTAACATAAGCATCTGTTCCCACTTGTTGTATACATCCTAAACACATATAGTACTGCTAGGTTACCAAATGTTAAGCATTACTAGAATTACCAAGAGTTAGATGTATGTTTGAAGTGGTCATACTTATGTTGCTATTTAATCTATCTTAATCAATCACTTAATTACTTAAAAACATTAAAGAAAATTCCTTTAATATTAAATGCTTAAAGAAAAAAATTAATCTAGTCCAAGTGCTACAAGGCTTGATTAGAAAGCTCATTTATATTGTTGCACACATTAAAGTGCTCAAGTATAACAATGCTCAAATAAAGATTCATATACTCTTTGACTCCTACTATAGGCACTTAGAAAATATTCTAACATTTGAGAGGAAAAACTACTGGTGCTTCACTACAACTATGAAACTTATGCCCCAAATGCAACAAGAAAATGCACATTTATAAGCAAAATAGAATGCCTTGTCAACAGGCACACATCCATGGGTCAAACCCTATGTCAACAAGGTCATGTCAATAGCATCCCATTGACACGATCACATCAACAGCATCTCATCAACACAGCCAAATCATGTAACTCATCATACCCCCATGACTAAATTAAAACTCTTCTACAAGGTCTTTATAAAATTTGGGAAGGTATGGAATTATTGACTAACAAAACAAAAACACAAAAAACACCACAAAAATTGAGTGCCCAAGTGTACGGTTTATCATCATTATAAAATTTAGGTATTCATGAGACTAAAATTGAACATTGGAACAAAATTTACAAACACAATTCCTCTGATGTTACAAAGATGATGAAGAAGATCAAATAGTCCCAAGAAATGAAGGCTCCTAAGGTTCCATAGGACCTTCTCCTGCTTTGAGAATATGCAATGGTTGAAGTAGTTGTGATTGTCCTACAATAGTTACAACTTCTAGCAAAAGACAAAAGGCATCCAATAGTGCCTTCATCTTCTCCTCCTTACTGTAGGAATCATTGATAGTCCACATGGCTTCATCAATGTGGGTTGGAATCAAAATATCCCACAAATAAGACATTGCTAGGAATAGCTCCTTCACGTTCATGAAATAGGCAGCGAACTATTTATGTTTGATGTTGAATGCTATGAGTGCATTTTTCAGCTCCTGGTAACCATTCATCCTTTTTGACAAGTTCTCAAAAATTGATCATTGATTAGTGAACTTTACCTTGAGAACCTCGAGTTTGGCATTTTTAGTCTCAAGCTTATGCTTGGTCTATTTATGGTGCTTGGACTTTTCCTCATACAATAAGTGCAAGTTGGCCACTTGCTCCTCCAATTCTAACCATGACCTTCCAACAATTAGCATTTCTAGATTTGCATAATGAAGATTGGCAAGCTCCATGTATTCTATCATCTCCTCAATCTACATCTCCTTCATGTGGATTTCTACCTTGTTGTAGTCATTCAACTCATCAAAGATAGGCTACTAGACATCACCTCCTTCGCTACTAGACATCACCTCCTTCGCTAAGCTAATGGAGGGCCTCATTGCTTTTTTCCTTCAACATCAGGATATGTTTCTCATTAATGTATTTCTATAAACAAAACTAATCTCTATAATGGCTCTTAATTCTCTTAAATTTGAAAGCCTTGTTCTTCCAGGTAGCTATTTCTATTACAATTTTTTAATGAAGGGCATAAACTTCCTCCATGAAGAGGTTTTTGTTCTTAGCTATCAATCTCCTCAATTCATTATTCACCCTAGCTAACTTCTCCTACTGTTGATGGATAAAATTTACCATCTACTACTTATACACATCAACATTCCATAGGTGATGATTTTCTGTAGTCAAGATTTCATTCTCCCAACACATCTGGATCAAGTCCTTTTGAATGTTATGTGTGGTGGTGTTGGCTATGGACTAGTTAAAGACTATCATATCCTTAGCATCCTCAACATCTTTAAGTCTCTTTAGAAGCTATTAAAAAGCTTCATCTTTTGTGAGTGTTGGGTTGAGCAATGCTAGATCAGCAAGGTGAGCTCTTAATTCAACAACCTCCATAGCCAAGTGTTGGTTTTCTATTCTAGCTATTTTGAGTTTCCCCTCCATTATGATGCATTTGCCCCTTGCTTCAAGTAGCTCCAACTAAGTTGTAGTGATGGTATCTAGAAGATCAAAGACACCTAGAATTTGTTGTCCTATTCCCACCAGTCGATCTAATAATTCCTCATGATGGTTTGCATTCAATTTATCACTAACATTTTCTGTAGATGTTTACACATCTCTAAGTGTAAAAACATCTAGTACAAATGCTACAGTACATTTAGTGCTTTGGTAATTCTATCAGCAACTACTTTGGACACTATCTCCTGCCCATGGTACTACATCACCAAGATGGTTGTCCCCTCACCCTCCTTTAGACGTACCAAAAAGGTAGTAGTGTTCCCAAAGATGTTTGGGAATTGCTGGTGTTGCAAGAGAGATATCATTAGATCTCGAGCACTATGATTTGACCTCACAAGCACTTGCACTCTTTTGGCTAAGAAAATTGGCCCTCCACCTTCCATCTAACTTATGGTTTGGGCCACTTCATTGAGGTGGCTCATTGCTGGTCAGTACATAGATGGATCACCACCACTTGTTCTTGCTTACTACTACTATTGTTGCAAGAGCTTCTCTCGAAGTTTATGCATGTGCGCAATGGTAGCGTGGGCCTCTAACATTGTCTCATGAGTGGGTGTGGAGGTGGTTGTTGTTACTCCTCTTTTGGAATGACTTTGGAAGGCACCTTATCCTTCATCATTTTTGCTCATGAGGTGGTTGGAGTGCATCGAATGACATCATTCATGTAGCAGGTTATGCCTCCCCTTTTACATAACTTTTTGATGAGGCACAAGAAAGGGAGTGCCTTCCTTCCACATTCATTCTCGTTAAAATTCTTCTTTATCTCTAGATAGATCAGATGTGGAAGGTAGACTAGGAATTTACCACTTAGAGCGATACATGCACGGGCAGAGAAAGCTATGATCTTCCTTGGCCTTACTATTGGATTTAGGTGAACTGATGCAATCTTGAAGTATGCACATTTCATCATGGTTATTGAACCAATCTCCTTAATGTTCACTTCATAACACTACTACGTCCATTCTTTCTTGATGTCAAGATCTATGTGCATTGGAGTTTCTGCAAGATTGGCCCAAGTTTCTAGTAATCCAAGGGCATCAAAAATGGCTTTCACTAAGTAGGACACTAAAATGTCCTTGATCTTGACCATTGAACTAGCTTACCAATTATTCCAAAATAAGTATGTCTCTCCCATGTACCACTCCATGTTAGAAGTGATTATGGGCCACATGGGAGAGTTTTGCAATTGGGTTTTCACTTCTAGAGGCACAAACTCTAAGAAAGATCCAAAGTTTAACTCTTGGAGCATAGATTTCTGAACCTCCTTGTTTGTGATTTGTTTGAGGTAGGCCTCCATCAAGGTGACCTCAAGGTTTAGTCTTGGTTCTGGTGCCTCATCTCAATGAGACTATTTGATTGTGCTCACTTCTTTAGGAATATATTAGAAAAATTCCACTTCGAGCTCCTCCCGAAGAGTTCCCATTGCATAAGTTTTTGCATGCTCATGGGCCTATTCTTAACCCCTTTTAGTTTGTAGGCGTTTGTCCTTTGGTTGGGATGGTTCTCCTTCTTGCATGTGCTTCCCTTTAGGTGTCATTTGTGATCACAGCATAACCAAGCATTAGCATATAATGTGTAACATATAACCTTTAAGTCCCTTATCTCGTTGGGCTATTACACTTAGGCTAAGTTTTGATCATGGTAGATTGATTATTTTAATAATATTTTAACATTATTTCACTTAGAATGTCATCAAAGCTTGTTGGAAGGGTCTAACTTTCATAAATTGATGTTTTAAAGTTAATTTCTTAATTAAACCTTTTGTGAGAATTTAAAAAAATTTCCATAAAAAACCTAATGTCTGTGGCTCCCACAACAAAGAGCTTACCTCCAATAGCTTTAGGATCGAAGAATGAAGTGAATCGAACCAATGGTTAGGAAGTTATGACTCTTGGAAGGTTCTAGGCTCTAAAAAGTTCAAAAAGTTCCCTCTCATTTTGGCTCAAATGTGAAAAATTCTTAAGTGTCAATGTATATATAGATGGTTTTTTCCTTGCATTAACAAGGTCTCATTTATGCATCCCCTCCATTAATGGGGCCTATGAAGAAACTTTTTCACATTAAATTATTTGAAAAATACAAGAAGTTTCAACATGAAATTATGGTCTACAAAGAGCCAAAAAAGCTATGAACACGATGAAATACATGAAGAGGACTTATTAATTCACAAAAATGGAGAAATGATTGGGAGAATGAAATTTTATTGGAGAAAATGCCTTAAGAAGTGCATAGTTAGATGCAATCAATGGGGAATATGGATGATTTTGATTGCAAAAATGCCTATGGTAAGGAACTTAACTAGCCCAACCAAGAGATATGCAAGTGGGTCCTTCCCATAGTAGGATCATGCCCTTTTTTCCTTTGCATGTCCTCAAACCAAGGAGGTTGTGTACCCCACAATTGATTAATGGTTATAGAAAGTTAAGGATTAAATCCGGAAGAATTTATACCTAAGAATTTTAACATATCAAACTAAGACATTAAATAAGACATGAAATCTAGCGATGAGGTGAATAATAGAAAGCATTGATGGATCATGAGAAAAGTGGAATAGAGTTCCATCTCATGGTCACATGAAGTCCCCTATGGATTTTTTGGCTAAATGACCTGATAAAGTCCACCCTTAGTCCAGATCAAAACCAACCACTTTCAGTGACTTCACATCAATATTCTAAGACTATTCCACCCCCTCAAGACACAAGAATGCTCCCACGAATTAAACATCATTCCTTATTGAAGAAGAAAAGGGAAGCAGGAAGTGAGAATGGGTCTTAGTTAGAGGGTACCTTCAAGCATTTGTAACATGTCTTTCGAGTTCCATAACCAATGCTTGTAGCTCATTATTTTCATCTAAGGGATGTACTTTGAATTCTCATCATTTTCTTTGGATTTTATGTAGTTATGGATTTTTGGATGGGAACTACACCATCCAAAGACTTAGCTTCCTATTATTGGTCAATAGTGGAATGGTAATAAATCCATGAAAACATTCATGCACTCAAGAGTTTGGAAAAGTACAAAGAGCATCAAGTCCCTTTGAAGTCACACCCTTATCAATCCATTTGATCCTTCCCCAAGTTTGGAAACTACCAAGGTCACAACTTTGTTAAAATTTCATTAACAAATGAGACCTCATATTTCCAAAATGAGAAACACCATAGATTATTGTGGATGGGTGGATGATGTGGACTCACTGCCTATTCCATGAAAAAGAAACTTTGTTTTAGTTATTAATATCAAAATTCTAAGATAGAAATCACACATTAACAATTAAAAACATTAAGTACAAACCACCATTAGCAAACAACTACAACATCATTGTGTCTTGTTGGCAACAAAGCAATTTATTAGACACATAAGAAAAACAAACATGCAAAAATAAAGTAAAATATAAAAGAAATTGTAAAATATCCAAGAAAGATAAAACATACTAATGATGTAAAATAAAAAAGTGTAAAAACAAAAAGGTATAAAATAAAAAAGTGTAAAAAAAAGAAGTATAAAAAGTGAGGAGTCACTTAATTAGTTAGCATGGATGGCCATCTCCCCCACAATTGAGTTGGAAGGAGGAGATCCAAAAGATTGAGCGAGGTTGTCCATCTAATGAGGTGTTGCTTTCATTGGCTCGCTTAGGCTCATGGAAAGGTTTGAGTTGTTGCATGTTGATTAGTTGCTTTTTGTTCGGGCTATCAAGTTTGTATATCAATATGGCCCTAGAAGAAAAGGTTTCATAAATGATATAAGATCCTTCCCACAATGTTTAGAACTTTATTCATTATGGCACATGTGTGAGGTTCTAGTAAAGGACCTTGTCTCCAAGTTGAAATTTTACTTTCCATATTTTGAGGTCATTGCATTTTTTGTTGGATGTTTTGTGCACAACATTCAAGGATAGGGCCACCAATCTATTCTCATCTAGCACATTGAGGTTGATTAGTCTTTCTTTCTATACTAGGCTCAGGTCAAGGTCAAGGTCATAGGCTGTTGAAAGTATATGAAGCCTAGATTGAATAGGAAGAGTTGGTAATTTTCGGTACACTAGCTCATAGGGAGAGTAGCCTATAAAAAGTTTTCATGTTAAGTGGTAAGCCCAAAGGGCATTATTGAGTTTTATGCTCTAATCTCTTCTATATTTGCTAATTATTCTTGTTAAGATCTTAGTGATCTCCCTATTGGTAACCTCTACTTGATCATTGGCTTGGGGGTGGTAAGGTATTATTAATTTATGTTCAACCCCCAAGTGTTTCATGAGCTTTCAAAAGGTGGTTCCTGTAAAATGAGTACCATTGTCAGAAATCAATGCACATGGCATTCCAAACCTATTTATAACATTCTATTGTACAAACTGAGTAGTAATGGAAGATGTATAGTTGGTGATGGTTGCTACTTCTCCCATTTTATACAATAGTCAACAGTGACTAGGATGTATGCCTACCCATTCAACATGGGTGTGATGGAACCCATGAAATCGATATCCCAAACATTGAAGGGTTCTAGTGGTTGGATTCACTACTGAGGTCCCCCCATTCAAGTGGTCATCTCACTATCACATTGACAACCATCACAAGTGTAGATGAAGAGGTGGATGTTTCTCAAGAGTGTTGGCTAATAATACCTTGCCATCATGATCTTAATAATTGTATGTCTCCCAACATAGTGGCCCCTACAAGGGCCCTCATGAGCATCTTGGAGAACATGTAGTTTGTCAACATCAAGAATACACCAACAAATTAGGCCATTGGCACATACTTTGTAAAGGTGCCCATTGATCTCCATGAAGAATTTGGCTTGATGAAGAAACTATTGTTTCTTCCTATGGTCTAACTCTTGTGGCATCTCTTGAGTGAGAAGATAAGTAAGGATGCCATCGTACCATGTAGTTTCATTAGGCACTTGTTCATTTATTGCATTAGCAAAGAGGAGTTCATTAGGAAACTGATCAAAAAGTGAGCTCTCCTCCTCTTTGTTGTTCCATCATAACCAAGACAAGTGATTATCAACCACGTACTTGGTCCCCTTTCAATCTACCATCATGAGATCGAACTCTTGTAAGATCATAAGCCGCCATATGACATGGGGGCTCACCATTGGTTTGTTCATCATGAAGCAAATGGGCATTGTGATCAATGTGCACAAACACCTTATATCCAAGCACATAGTGCCTAAATTTCTCCAAGGCATACACCATTGTCATTAGCTCTTTTTCTATTGCGGTGTCATGCAATGGATGTAATATGAAAGTTTCTCATTGTTCAACTACATGAGCATGACTCACAAGGCATAGTTCAATGCATCCATCATAATGTGAAATGTCCAGGACCAATTAGGTGCTTGTGGAATTGGAGTTTTGACAAGCTTTTCTTTGAGTTGCTAGAATGCCTTTTCACATTCCTCAATCTATATGAACAGAGCATCTTTCTTTGTCAACTCCACCAATGGTTTAGCAATCTTAGAGAAGTTCTCTATGAATTGCTGGTAGTAGACAATGTAGCCAAGGAATGACTACACATCTTTAATAGTTTTTGATTGGTGAGTTATTCTTTGGATGACCCTAATCTTTTCAGGGTCCACCTCAATCCTTGCTTGTGAGATTTTATGCCCCAACACAATGTCCTCCTAGACCATCAAGTGGCTCTTTTGCTAATTGAGCTAAATATTAGTCTTCACACACCTTTTAAGCACTTTCTCAAGGTAGTCTATGGCTTGCTCAAATGTAGCACCATAGGTGGAGAAGCCATCCATGAATACTTCCATCCCACTACTAATTTGCTATTGAAAAATGCTAAGGACAATGCATTGGAAGGTTGTAGGGGCATTGCACATACCAAAAGACATCTTTTTCTATGCAAACGTCCCCCAAAGACTTATGAATATAGTTTTGGCTTGATCTTCCAATGTAATGTGAATCTAGTTATAGCCACTATAAACATCTAGAAAGTTGTAATGGTAATGCCTAGAAATAGTGTCCAACACCTAGTCCACAAATGGAAATAGGAAATGATCCTTTTAGGTTGTTATGTTCAATAGCATAAAGTCAATATAGATCCTCCATTTACCACCTTTCTTTGGCATGATCACAAGTGGACTAACCCACTCATTATCTACAATGGAATAGATGAACCCTACCTTGAGGATTTTTTTAATCTCCTCCTTGAAGATCTACTTCAACTTAGGATTCAACTACCACTACGGCTGTCTCTTTGGCTTTATGAAAGGATTAGTATAGGTGTCATGTTGGCATATCCCACAATTAATCCTAATGAATTCAAGATATGACCAAGCAAAGGTTGTTGATCATTTGTTAACCACCTTCAACAACATCTCTTTTTATTCAAAAGTAAGGTTGGTAATGATTATCACCACCTTTGCATTATTTAGAAAAGCATACTTCATGTCAGTAGGTAGAGTTTTCAACTCTAGGGGCTCTTGTTTAAAATTTTCAGGGATTTCCAACTCTCCCCAATAAGTGTCATCAAATTCATCATTGGAGAATTGGCAATAAACTCGCTCCAACTTTTTCATGCCTTCAACATAGGCACTCATTAAGCTCTTAATTGGTTCTATGTAAAGTATGCTACTTTTACGATTAGCTATCAACCACTAGGTACCCTCCTATTTTGTAGCTATTGCATACAAGAACCTTTGAATTTTTGTCTCATCTACACACTGTCTACATGCTATGATTAATATACATTTTATGGCTCATAGTTTCTACACACAGTTACACCTTACATCACTATACATGATGCATGGAACTCTCTTCTTCTCAATCTTTCCAAATTCATTTTCCTTGAAAATATTTAAGAAAAGGTCTTTGATAACCAGTTGTGCATTAATGGTACTTAGCCAATCCCTTTCCATGATGATTGGGAAGTCCCCCTTATAATTATTAACTCGAATCACTAGGAAGCTAGTAAGATAGGATCACCCATAGACAATAGTCATAATGTCCTCCACCTGTCCCAAGGGAACAATGATGGATTGGTCTACCAACTCAAGATAGATGTTATTCTTCTTGAGTGAAGGTAGGTTCTAGGCTTTGTACATCTCATGAGAAATTAGATTAACATCAAAGCATGAATCAAGAATAGTCATAATGATTTTCAAATAGATTAAAGTACTCCATGGATTAGATCTTTTCCTAAGAAGGTGACTAGTGTTTATCCAATCAATTATTGCACGGATGAGCATGATGGTATGCACTTGAGGAGGTGTTTGGTTTAAAGGGTACTCAAGTGGATTGGATGTAGAGGATGAGGATGAAGTAGGATTATTAGCCGCATGATTCTATGAGGGATTTATAAGATTATTGATTCACAAGAATGGTCTTTTCTAGATCTAGTTTCCGAACCACTCATTTGAGCAGCAGGTTGTAAGTTAACAGCCTTGATAGCATTAAGTTACTATGGCTAGGCTAGAATTTCTCCTACATTGATGGAGCAAGTGGTAATTGGGTTGAGGCTAGAGGGACATGTGCAGAAGGTGGGATGATAAGTATATGGGGATTCCCCTCTTGGAGATGGAGAATGAGCTCCATAGTACTCAAGAGGGTAGTAGTAATGTTAAAATGAAGTGTGACTAGAAGAGTCACGTGGAGCAATGGGTTGTTAAACATATAGCCCATATAGATTAGGTGTCATTCTCCATGACTATGGGTGCTACCACTAATGATATTGCTCAAACGGTTGTGTTGGAGCTCCACTTGGATAATAGGCATGTTGTTGGTGGAACTACCTTGGATTTCCTTGAGGATAAGGCAATCTTTTAGGTGCTTACCTTCTAGCCAATCTAGGATTAGAGTGTACACCCTAAATTCCTACAAGTGTGACACAACATAGCAACATCCCTTAGGATGTTTGTATTAGTAGATGTCACATCCACCATCATCATTTGATTCAAACTCCACAGCCTCCTCTACTGTAGCAACCTTGTCCTTACCCCTTGGATGGGCACGTTCAGCTTCCTTCCTTCTCATGTAGTCATGATCATTACTTTTCTCTTTGGATGCCTTTGCAATTTTTAGAGCAGTTTGGAACTTTTCATCCAAAGAGTTCCACATTTTATCTACCTTAGCCAAAAATTTTGAAATAGACTTTTAGATTGGCAAGGTCTTTCCTTGCACAACCTCATCAAGTGGTGCCTCCTCCTCATTTTCATAGAACTAGAATTTCCTTTTTCTAATGGAAGGGTCCCAGTTGTATTCCTCTACACTTTCTCTTTTTCTTAGCTCTCCTTTTTCTCTAGCAACCTATTCAATGAGCCTTTGGATCCGATGGGCTTTAAGTTCTAAAAATATTCCTTGGGCATAGATCCCAAGAGTTCTCCTTGTTTTTGATTAGAGTCCATCTATGATATGGCGAAGCTGCTTCCTTTGAGAATAACCATGGCCAGGACATTGGTGCAAAAGAAAATAATACCTTCCCATGGTTGTGTCTAAGGGTCCATGTGTCCCTTGTCACCATCCTTAGATCTACTTTCTCAAGTTGGACATTGGAGAGTACATTTGATACTTGTCAGTAAAGAGCTTAAGCATCATACTCCATCTACGGATTGATTCTAGTTCCAAAGACTAATACCAACTTTGAGCTACTTTTATGAGTGTCTTGGGGAATAGCTTAAGTGTTTCCCATTCATTCTCTATGTTCTATAAGGCATAGGCATTTTGAAAGGCTTATAGATGGTTCTATAGATTTGAGTTGTATCCCCCCTTCGAACTTAAAGATATTGTTCATATCCAACCACTTTATTTAGCTATCTTCTACATGTCTGGTTGGAATTTTGACTACCTCTACAATATTCAACATATTCTAAGTAGCAATCAAAGGATCATCATGGTCATGGCCTCTGTGATGGCCATAATGCCTATGATTCCCTCTATTAACCCTTCTCTCATGATGGTAAGCCTCCCTTGATTACCCAAATCCCTAATCTCGACTAATCCAGTGGGTTGCATGATCATCTTTGTCCCACTAGTCACCTCCATCATTGTCATATCCTCTATGACTTTGGTCAAGGCTAGAGGAGGAAGAAGAGGATGGCGAAGATGAAGAGGAAGGAGGACTAGCATTGTAGTGCCTACCACCCCCTCTTTAATCATCACAGCCACAATCATCATCATGATGCCTATCCTTGTCCCTACCATGACTCCTATTTTTGGATCCCTCATGATCACAGGACCCATTCTTGCCTAAACTAGGATTATTTACGGTGGACTGTAGATTCTGGTTCAAGCCCCTTTCATTGAAACCAAGGGGAGGAGAGTCGGTTAAGTAAGAGCCCCTAGAGAAGGGATCCTCACTATCTTTTTGGCCCAACAAGAACAAGAGGTTATTAAACTATTTGTCCTTTGCAACTTCATAGTGTTTCTTCTATTGTCGATTGATTCTATGTTGTGCCTCAATGGGATGGTAATCCTTGAAGTCATGATATTGCACAACATATCCAACATGGTGCCCCTAGATGCCCAACCTCATAAGAGTTTGTTAGAGCATTGCAGGAATTGATCGATCAAGCGACAATACAATGTTGTCCTCCATGTCCCTCTACTGCATCTAGTCATCCTAACGTAGGATGAAGGTGAAATCAAGCACATACTCATCAAGATGAGAATACATCACTTGGCATTATTAAGGCACTAGCTAGTTTGATTGTTCATTCCTTGGATTGGATGTGTGCTCAAATTTCAACAAAGAATCATCCTTGTGAGAAGAAGACACCTTGAATTAGAAGAAAATTAATAGTGTTCTTTTTACAATTTTTATTAGTGTTAGAATGATTGCAACGTTAAGGTTAGATCCAACAATGTTGAATAGTTTTTCACTAAGTTCTAGATAGCACAGGAAACTAACTAAAGTTCTCGACAACGACGCCAATGATAAGCAGTGAGTATACCCTACACTCAATCATACAAATCACTAGCATTCACTCAGTGATCTAGTTGAATTCCGTAGACTTTAGTTCTCTAAATACATTGGGTTCTAGGAGGTGAAACTAACCATTGCAATTGTTGTCTTCCCAATTCCACTTGTGAAGTTCAAGGATATGATTAAGTGTAACTAAGGTATATGATTTTTATCATTTTATCTATTTTATGAATTCAGTTGCCTAAGAATCAAGAATAAAGAATAAAGTAATTTAATTGCTAAATTAATCTAGTAACTAGCTAACAGTTAACTAATCTTAACATAAGCATCCATTCCCACTTGTCGTACACATCCTGAACATGCATAGCTCTACTAAGTTACCAAATGTTAAGTGTTACTAGAATTACCAAGCATTAGACATATGCTTGAAGTGGTCGTACTTATGTTTACTATTTAACCTATCTTAATTAATCACTTAATTACTTAAAATCATTAAAGGAAATTACTTAAATATTAAATGCTTAAAGAAAATAATTAATCTAGTCCAAGTGATATAAGGTTTGATCAGAAAGCTTCTCTTTATCACCACAGATATTAAAGTGCTTAGGTATAACAATGCTCGAATAAAAATCCATACACTATTTGACTCTACTACAGGCACTCAAAAAATATTCTAACTTTTGAGTGGAAAAACTGTTAGAGCCCGCTATGGCTATGAGACTTGTGCCCTAAATGCGATGGGTAGATGCACATTTATAGGCAAAACATGGTGCCTCATCGACGGGTATGTGTCGACAAGTCAAACCCTACGTCGATGGGATCATGCCAACAAGATCCTGTCGATGTGGCCAAACCATGTGACTAATCAATTTTGAAAAAGCTTAGATAACATTAACATTCCACCATAACTCCTTTTTGCTACTAAAAGAATCTATGAGATAGTTAACATTCATATTGAAGATAATCTTACTAGAGAAGCAACAATTATCAATACCTCAATTGGAGTTAAACAAGGCTATCCTTTGTCCCCTTCCCTTTTTGACATCTTTATAGATGAATTAGAGGAATGGATGGAAAATGCCTCTAATCATGGTATGTCAGTGAATGGATTATTTTTTAACATGCTTCTTTTTTAGGATGATCTGGCCTTGATTACAAAATCAACTATCATATTAAATTATATGCTTCAAATTCTCCATGACTACTGTAACCATTTGGGTATGAAAGTTAATATTAATAAGACTAAAATTTTAGTTTATGGTATTAGAAATAGAAATTAAATTTTTTTCCTTAGAGAAAAAAGGCTTGATATATTTGAATCTTATAAATATTTGGGAGTTGAATTTGCCAATAATTATAGTTGAAATATCCCTATTGCTCAAAGGATTTCAAGTGGCATGTAAACTCTTTTTGCTCTAAGAAATAATTATAGCAAGTAACAAATTTTGGCATTGGAGATTAGAAAACTTTCTTGCAATCTTGTCCAACCAATATTATTATATGGATGTGTTGCTTGGAGACCACCTCTTTCCACACATAATTGGAAAAAATTAAAGCATGTTCAAAAATAGTTTCTTGTATGTGAATTTCAAGTGAAAATGCAAAATTCTCATGAGATCTTACGTTTAGAAGCAGATTTGCTTCCTCTTGAAGTTAAATCCCTTTATCAATTTGTTACTTATACTCAAAAGTGAAGTCACATGGAGGTAGTTACTTATGCTAAGGAGATAATGAATGATATACAAGAAAATGGATGGTTGCATCAAGGAAAATTATGGCTTTAGTCATAGAATATTATAATAGAGGATCTTCCTCTAAACAAAAGGCTTTTTTGGAAGACTATAAAAGAAAAAGTCTTGGCTAAAGTTTGGTTGAACACATCATGGAAAAGTATTTTTATTTACATTTTGTTAAAGGAGGTTTGTTATTAAGTGTTCAACAATATCTATTCTCAGCTATTCCTATTCATTTAAGGAATCAAATTACTAGAACAAGAATGAGCTCTCATCATCTCCTTATTGAGACAAGTCATTGGATCAATTTACTAAAAGAATAGCATATTTGTGCAAAAGTGTAGAAGATAAACATATTTTTTTATTTTGCCTATCTTTGACTCACATTGGATTGAATTATACTAGTAATTGTAATATATTCATTGTTATCTTTCAAATTGACCCTTTCTACTTTGCACATCACATCAATACGCTGTTTTCAACTTTCTTCAACACTATATTGAAGCACTGTAACCAGTTCTTCTCTCCTTTCTTCTCTCCTTTCTTCATTACTCTTCCTTCTCTCCTTTTTTCATTACTCTTCATTTTGTGTCATTCTTGCTTACCGCATTTCCAAGGGTCTGACATATATGCTTATTTTATTTAATTTGACAGCCCTGAGGTATGGTACTTAACAAATCTTGATCGTCTTGGCAGGACTACTGAAAAATGCCGAGGTCGCCGTCGATGCCCTGTCCATATAGTAAGCAAACTAAACATGAATTTTGAGTTCATTGTTGATTTTTGTTTTGGTTTTCGAATACTCTCACGAATCCTGTGCTCTGGAGCTATTTTTCATGAGAGTTTAAAATGTGATAGCTGTGAAAATAGCTCTCTATGAGTTAAATGTCTTTGTTGGCAAAATTTCCCCTTTCTGTGTGTCAGCAAAATTCCATCTTTTTATACATCTTTTCATACAGAGCTGCAACAAAGATTAATCCAGAAACAGCTGGTTGAGCTATTTTTCTCAGGGGAAGTGACCTTCGCACCTTGACACCAATAATAATTTTTCATGCACGCAACCTGAATAGCAAACGTTTGTCGCTGAATGATTTCACAGTATGAATATCAACAGTTTGGAGGTTATGATACCAATCGGATTTCTTGCGGCCACAGGGTAATTTCTTGTCATCCTGAACAATGATCCTTTCGTACAACTTTTTAGTTGTTCTTGTAATAAGGCCGTGATTACTGCAGCTAATTCGTATGGGATTTTGCAGAGTGAGGGTAGCGAATGAGCGCGGAAGCGGTAACGGTAAAGGCGCCAAGTTTGCTGCCATCGTGGCCGCATGCACACCGTTTTCAATTGGTGTTGTGTTTACTGTTGTCATCGTGGTCTTCGGCAACGATTTTGCTTTGATATTCACCAGCAGCAAAGAGATGATAAAAAGTGTCGAACATTGCGTATTTGCTAGGATTTACTATTCTGGTTGGGAGCGTTCAACCGGTGTTGACCGGTAAGAACTCATTTTGCTGTGCGCAATAATTTGCGGTACAATTTAAAAATTTAGAGCGTTTTTGACAGACAATGGAGGTGAATAGGTTACAGGAGTGACAGTGGGATCTGGATGGCAAGGGATAGTTGCGTTGGGGAACATGTGTTGCTACTATCTGACGGGGGTTCCGCTGGGCATTCTGTTTGGTTAGGTCGTCAAATTGCAAGTTCTGGTGAGTCTATAAAACCCGTGATTACTTGTACTTAATAAATTTTTGGGACGTAATAAAAAATTAAAAAGCATTTAATGTTCGCATTGTGCGTAGACGCTATAAGGCCCCAGCAAAACAACATGCAAGGTACCAAAAAATGGAAAATCGGATTTTGTGAGAAAGAATATTGCATATTTTCAGGATTAATATTTTTGTTTGGGATGAGCCGACTTCGTTTTTTATAGTCTTGGCTCTTACTATAAGATTAAAGGTTGACTGATAGACTGTATAAGAATGTGACTTCCAGAATTCTAAATCATAGCTTGTCATCCTCGAGAAGGTTATTATTACTAAATTATACCCTGAATTTAAAATCATGAGAACAATTTTCATCCAACAAATTTTGCTCAACGCTTAGCAAGGACGCTGTGACTGGGACAAAGAGGTAAAGAGCTAAGGTTGGGCTGCTAGCTATTCCTGTCTTGTTTATTTATGGTGCACAGAACTGTACCTGCGATTTTATCATGACTATTTTGATTTTATGACCTTTATCTTTTGTTTGTCTTTGTTATCTTGTTTCAGGCCTCAAGGTCCGTTGAGAGGGTAAATTTCTGGGCAGGATCCACTTAGCCCTAAGCGGAGGACATCATTTCCACATGTTAGAAGATCATACGTGACTTTAACCACATATCAAATAAAAAGGAAATGGTTTATGAATTTTTTTAAAAAAAGTTTTGATATATTCTCAAAGAATATTGAAAAACCTCCTGACGAAGTTCTATTTTGTTCATAATCGGTGTCTCTCCCACAAAATACTACCAATATTGCAAATTTTCCTATTTCCACTAGCCGCAAACTCAAAACTTCATAATTCACGTTTCCAAACTTTTCTCTTGGGTTTGTAATCTCTCGGACCAAAAAACAAAAGAGCATAGATTTTACATATTTTCTCGTCCGTATACGATCGAGTTCCGAATCATGCATCTCATGCCCACAGCAAGGGTAGAGTCCTTTATTTAATTATTTCTTAAAACAAAACATGAATACAGAAAATATGATTGACTGAGAATCCGAACGCTTACTCGATTTGCGTTGACAACAGCAATCAGATCTTAAAGACAGGACGATCGCAACCAAACATTAAAACTAGCTTAAGAAAAAAATGTGAAATTAATATATTAACAGCAGGAAACCCAAAATACAGAGCAGCTCTAATCAACAAGCATATCGGTATAACACGGTAAAGAATTGACGGATCCAGGACAAATACAGTATGCTTGGGACCTTGACATGTACAGTAAAGGTACCCAGTTTATTGGCAAGATAGTAACCAATTAATCAAACAATCTGCTAATTCGGTGGAAGAAATTTGCGGCATAGCTACGCTGAAAACTCTTCAGTGACGGGAGGATGCCAAAAACGAAAGCAGCGGCAGAAGCACAGCCGCAGCAACAGACGGCACAAGAGCAAACAGAGACGAACCAGATCCCGGAACTAGGCCTGGTGCAGGCGAACTCCCTATGTCTTCTGCTGCCGCCGCCGCTGATACAAACACACCAGCCATGATTACAGCCATGATCATCACCGCTGCGTTCTTTCCTGCCATTTTTCTCAGAATCGATGGAGAGATTTCTGCAAAAATCGAAACAGGTTTGCTCTAAGCAAATCAGAAACTACAAATCCTTAACAGAACAGCAGAACGACTTCAAAGCACAGCAATTTGGTTGTGGGCAAACAGGAATGGCAGTGAATTTTATAGGCCGAAGAGACTACTTAAAAAATAGGAACCATGTCCGCCGCGGATTGACAGATGTTAAGATGTTCTGGCTGCTGTTTTTTAGCGTGCAGCCAACGCGGTGCCAGCGAGCGCCCACGAATGTTCGACTGTAAAGCAACGGCGTTTCAGTGTATTCTTTTCAACGAAGTTGTTGTGTCCCAACATCAGCAATTTCTAATGTAAGCCGTTTCTTGGTTCCCAGAAATAAGATTAAACGTTCCAAGAATGACGTTACTGTGTTGAAGCTTTGAATGGGTTATCGTGGGAAAAAACGAAACAAGTAGAACAACGTAGCCGTTCAATATGGCGGTGCTTCTGGTACAAAGCCCCACTACACCAGCTCTTCAACGTATTCATCTAAGTTGATTTGTTCCATACACACTCAATCGTTGAAGGTATCAAAACCATGATTTCTTTTGGTTTTGGTTTTTTTCCGAAGTCCATTCAATATACGACAAAAGCAACGCGTAAATGTCGGGAGATTAGGCCGGTACCTGGGAAGATCGTTGAAAACTCTGCTTTCCTTCGAAGCGAAGTTTGAAGCCATGGTAAGCGCGTTGGCTACAAGCAAAAATAAAAAATTTCCAAGGCCCAGCCAGTCTTTCCACATTTACTTGACGCCCACTCATACGCTGATCGAAAAAGAATGCTTTTCACAAATTATTTCCCTGTCCAAGCCTATAAAACCAACCGCCATTGCATCGGTTAGCCAGGGAGCGTTTACTTGGCGAAAGATTGTCCAGTGTTGCACAACAGACAGAATGGCAGGCAAGCGCGCAGTGATGATGTGTGTGGTTATGACTATGGCAATATTATTTGTATTTGTATCAATGGCGGCAGCACAGAATGTGGAGAGTGCACCCGCGCCGAGTCCAGTCACGGGATACGCTTCGTCTCTGTTTGCGGTTATGCCGTCAGTTGCCGCCATCCTACTTCTTCTGCTGCTATCATTTTTGGCAGGCCATCGTTACTATATTATTTTCTGCGTAGCCGCTTGTGTGTTCGCCGTATTGCAATATTGCGAGGACTAGCACCACGGTACCTGCCACCCCTTCTTCAATGGTCACAATCACAATCATCATCGTGATGCCTGTCCTTGTCCCTACCATGATTCCTATCTTTGGATTCCTCATTATCACGGGGACCCATTCTTGCTTGATTCTTTACAATGGAGTATAAATTTTGGTTAAGTCCCTTTCCTTGAAACCAAGGGGAGGAGAGTAGTAAAGTTAGAGAAGAGATCCTCAAGAACAAAGGATTATTGAACCATTTCTCCTTCGCAAGTTCATAGTGTTTCTCCTATTGCCAATCGATTTTATGTTGTGCTTCAATGGGATGGTAATCCCTAGAGTTGTGATCCTACATAACATATTCAGCATGGAGCCCCTGGATGCCCAACCTCGTATGAATTTGTTAGAGCATTATAGGAACTGATCAATCAAGTGGCAACACAATGTTGTCTTGTATATCCCTTCATCACATCTGGTTATCCTGATATAGAATGAAGGTGAAATCGGGCACATACTCATCGAGATAAGTATATAACACTCAGCATTGTTGGGCCACTGGCTAGTTTGATTGTTCATTCCTTTGATTGGATGTGTGCTCAAATTTCAGTGACGAATCATCCCTGTGAGAAGAAGAATTAGAAGAAAATTAACAGTGGGCTTTTTACAATTGTTATTAGTGTTAGAATGATTACGACTTTAAGGTTCAATCCAACAATGTTGAATACTTTTTCACTAAGTTCTAGATAGTGTACAAAACTAACTAAAGTCCCCAGGCAATGGCACCAATGATGAGTAGCAAGTATACCCTATGCCCAACCATACAAATCACTAGTGTTCACTCAGCGATCCAGTTAAATTCTGTAGACTTTAGTTCTCTAAGTACACTAGGTTCTAGGAGGTGAAACTAATCGTTGCAATCGTTGTCTTCCCAGTTCCACTTGTGAAGTTTAAGGGTATGGTTAAGTGTAACTAAGGTATATGATTTTTATCATTTTATTTGTGATGAGCGGCAAGGTACCCCTATGCCCAACCATATGAATCATAAGCGTTCATGCATAATTTGGTCAAATCCTATGGATGGGACTAGTTGTGCATCTAAATCATTATGTTGTGATCATAGTTTGTTGTCTTTCCACTTAGACTAGTGATAGCTTTGTCACCTATGGTTTAGTCCAAAGTGAGGCATATGATGATGTTGTCTAGCCCTATGCTACTCTTAATGATAATAAGAGATAAATTAATTAAGCTAATTAACACTAGAAGGTAAAATCTAAACTAGCCTATGCGCAATGAGTATCTGTTCCTAATCATCTACACATGCCTTGGACTTTGTGTGACTCTACTTGGATTACCAAGCATACGTCACTAGGGTCACCAAACGATACACTACTAGGTTACCAAGTAATTACACTTAAGCACTCCCGATTAGTCATACTCATTCTGGTTAATAACAGGAATTCTAAAGAGTAATAAATGGAAACATTAACTAGGAAAAATAGGAAACAATTAAACAATTAAAAGTAATAATAAATCTAAGTGGATGTTGCAATGATCGAAGTAGTCTCGATCTTTATTTCTAGTTATGTAACGTGTCCAAGTACGTCACACTCGAATAAGGATGTCGTACAATCACAAATATCACATTGTAGACATGCACTAGGAACAACAAAACATGAAATCACAATGTTATGAAAAAACTATCTAAAATCTACAACTAATCTATGTCCTAACCATGCACCCAAGTGTTGTATTTATAGGCTAACATGGAAGAGATAATATCATATAGCTGACATCATTTCTTGGGACCTGATATCACATATGTGATATCAAGGCTCCGATATCAGGTATCCAATATCAAAACTGACAAAATCATGACTCATAATACCCCCACAACTAAATGAAAACTCATCCTCAAGTTAAACAAATGAGGAATAAATTTTTTACAAAATATTGGGAAGATATGGAATTATTGACTGACTCAAACAAACAAACAAATTGACTCTTATATGCCGCAGTGGTGTTTTACAAAAATTTGGACACAACATTATAAGACATAAAATTGGGGAAGCTCATGTAGTTTCTAGAGGTGGTGGCTCCTCCATCGTTCACCTCCCTTTATCACCAAGCTTCTAAAATTTGTAGCAGTTGAGTATCACCTACAACTTTTCTTCTTCCGTCCTTGGGTCATGTACCATCCAAGTCGTTGAATCGATGTATGCTAGCATCGATACATCCCAAGGACATGGCAACTATAGAAACATTTTGTTAGCCTTCACGTACCAAGTTGCAAACTATCGTCATTCCTCCTCAGAGGCCCTGGTCTTTTCTTTCAACTCATACTGATCTGTTAATCTCTAGGCTAGGTCTAAGGCAACATCCTTTTGTCTGTGGTAGTGAGCCTTGATTACCTCCAATTCTGAGTTTGCTACATGGAGTTTCTGTAAAGCAGCTTTTTTATCCATAAACTCTTTTTCATATAATGCATAGGTGGTGGCTACTTGCTGCTCTAATTCATTTCTGGGCTGACCTACTGTTAACATGGCAAGGTTGGCATATTGAAGGTTAGCCAACACTATGTATTCTTTTAAGTCCTTGATCTACAGGTCTTTATTCTTCACTTTTGTTTGCTAGACCAAGGCATAACTATCCAAGATGGGTTGCCAATCAAGATTTTGCATTGACATAGATCCAATGTGAGCTCTAGATTTCCTTTTCATTGATTTTCTTATACATGCTGACCTAGTCTTAGAAGTGTTCTTTCAGCACCTCATTTTGCCACATACTTATTTCGATTGCAAACTTTTATTGAATTGCGTGGACCTCCTCCATTGAGAGGGTGCAATTCTCTCTAGCTAGTTTGTTAATGTCCTGGTTGATCCTAACTAGTTGTTCTCTCAACTAGTGAACACTTTCTTTCAAGATGTTCTTTTGTTTTTCGATAGTGGTCAACTATGTGTTGTCTTTAGCAAGCTGTTTGTTTTTCTCTTGCATGGTGGTGAATGCCTTCTTATGGACATATGATTGTGCTTCAATAGTAGAGGCATTCCAAACTACCTTCTCCTTTTCTTGCTTAGTAGCTTTGTTCTTTTTGATTAATTTGTTTAGCTATTCTATTCTGAATTGATCCAGTTGATCGTGTGCAATAAGTTGGGCAAGGTTCCTTCTTTTAGCTCTTAGGATGGCTAGCTCCTATTGCAAGCGTTGCATTTCTACTTCTGCATGGTCTGCCTTGGTCTCAACCATGACTAAATTTCCCTTGATGGCAATGAGGTTTGATTGTACTATAGTGACATCACTAGGGATGTCAAACAGGGTGGTCATTACTTGTCTAGTCTGTAGTAATCTATCTAATACATTCTTATGGGCTGCGAGAGTCATTGAAGTCTTAGTGAACATTTGTGCATCTCTGGTCCCAATCAAATACATTGGGGGCACAATAGGCACATTGAAAAATTCTTTAATGTGACCCATTATGATCTCTACTGCGCCTACTGCATCTTGATGTTGCGTGACCACTACTATGGCACCTTCTCTTATTTCAAGCATCACCTGAAAGGATGTGGTGTTACCAGAGATTTGTCTCAACCACTAGGATTCTTCTCCTAATTATAGTGAAATATACCCCCTTGTTGGATCGGTAGAAATAGTGGGCTTCACTACGTCATTGATGACTCTGAATAAGTTTGACTCATCTCTACTTCCCCAGTTGATTATTTCAATAATTCTTTGTAAATGGTTCATTGCAGGCCTGTAGTCTTATGGCAGTGGTGGTGGAACTTGCATCTCACAATATTGTTCAGGCTCTTGTTCTGTTTCTTTTTCTGGTTCCACTTCCTTCTTTGGTTCTTTTTCCTCACCAAGGTCTTTCTTTAGTGTGGCAAGTTTAAACAATTTAGCGAAGGAAGCATTCTGAGCCTTCTTGGGAATGTCATTTGTGTACCCTAGGATTCCAATGCATTTACACAACTTTTAGATTAGGCAAGGGAATGAAAGTGTTGGCTTCTCTGCCTTCTTCTCTTCAAATTGCCTCTGAATCTCCATGTAACATAACTGGGGATGGTTGACCATGTATTTTCCCATTAGTATGGCACTTTCCCTAGCTGTGTACGTTGAGATTCTGTTGAGCCCTTTGGTGAGGAAGAGGTGACATGTGCCTATGTTGAAATAGGTTCTCTCTTCCATAGTCAATTCATTATATGTTTTATCCTCTTTGTTGTATGCTTGCTTCAACCATAACTTCTTGGTCTTAGGATCGAGCCTCGTGAATAGATGTGCTAACTTGGCTCCCCATTTGACAGATTTAGAGCCTCTGCAATTACTTTGATCAAGAAAGAAATAATGATTCTGCCAATGTTAACCATGGTAACTTCTTCCTAGTTGTGAGAAAATTAGTAGGTCTCACCAAGGTACCATTTGCCACTATCTGACAAGATGTGCCATAAGGATAACACTTAGAGTTATGTCCAAACTGCCTCTAGAGCAAATGTCATGAACAGTCTGAAGTTCATTTCCCTAATGACCATAGTCAACATGGACTTCTCTTGATTGATTGTCCTATAATAGGAGCTTCTTGATGAATGCTAAATGATTGGGCCTCTTGCTCTTCATTCTCAACTTACTCGCCTTGTTGGCCATTGCCACCCCTTGGGCGTTTGGCTGCTCTCTACGAAGGTCTTGCTTGTGCTCCTCTTTTTGGGACCATATGCAATCAATTAGGGATTAGATGTTACTAAGGTGTTATTATATATATCATCAATAGGTTTATACCTTATCCTTGACCTTAGTTCCATTAAGTTCTTTAGTTCATATGATTGCAAAGTTAGAAAAATTTTCGAAAAAATGCCCAAAAAGTGTTTATCTTATTTATGATCTTTCGTGATTAGCTCCTTTTTCATTATGTATGGCGTATTATGAAGGTTATGGTTCCTTAAGTGAAAAAAAATTAAAGTTTCTGGCATTAACACGATTGATTTTTCCTTATAACACTTAAGGTTTTTTAACATTCTTACCTTTGTGATATCTTTCGGGTGAGAGAAAATTTCGAAAAATTGACGCAAGTTTTCCATGCAAGCACCCTTCCCACAACTAAATTGAGCACTTTGGATTTAAATGGGTTTAAACGATACAAGAATTAGAATGGGATTGAGAAAGTTATTGCAAGAGGAAGTTGATTATGCAGAGCTCTGAGTCATGAAAGAAAATTTGAAAAACTCCCCTAGCTGCAAATGATGAGAATGGATTTTTGGACATTGTGGGGGTCATATATATAGGTTTTGTGGATCCAATATTGGGTATCCAACGTTGCATTTGATCCAATATCGAGTAGTTAATATCAAGATGCTAAAATATGCATTTAATGAGGGTACTGAGCATGGAAAATGAATTTCTAGGATTGGTTGGAAGGTTTTAGGTTAGGTCCATAGTTCTGAAGTAAGTAGGAAATCATTTTTTAAGCATTGGAAGTGTTATAAGATGGATTTATCGACATTAAAAGCTTTGGAAGATGCAAGAAAAGAGATATTATATTGATGTTGTGGAATAGATCAATTACATGATAAGGGAACGTATGAAATTGAACAGTTAGGTGCTTGGAAGGTTAAGAATGATGTGGTTGTGTCTAACAAGTACAAGTTATAATAGTTACACAAGTGGATCCTCCCCAAAGTAGGCTCTAGCCCATAATGCCCTTATGTAACCACACCTAAAAATGTCCATAGGCACCAAAGGGATTTAGTGTGTTAATAAGTGAATAGGTGTCTCTTGGTTTAGTGGTGGCTACATAGATAAGCTATTGTTCACACACTTGGTTGTTAAACATATGGTGGGTCAGGGTATGAAGTGTGTTGACATTGTGGATGTTTGGCCCACGATTGCATCCTTGATCATGATATGGTATGCTTGGATTTATGTGTCTCTCCACATTGTTAGATTCATTACTTTAGTTTGGTGTTGGAGTAACAATGGATGATGCCCCTTGCATGAGATCAAAGAATAATGGTTGTGAAAAGGGAGGCATTGCATCAAATTGGCATTGTGATGGTTCAGATGACATGGTAGGTCCATGAGTGTTGTGCTTTCACATGGGGCCTATCCTAAAGAAAGGATGTTTCCGAGTTTGTGGTGGGGACCTACCAGTATCAGCATGTCTATGCACATTCACAACACAAGTGGCATTTGTTTATTGATATTGTGGTACTGAACCTTCTTGTGTCACTGGCAATGGCGTGTGATGAGGTGGAGTATGAGAATATCAAGGGAAGATGGATGGTAAGAGGCGTGAGGTGGTGATCCTTCAGGGAATGTCATGGGTTGATGGTACTGAAGAGAGTGATAGTAGCGATTTGAAGTAGAGGACATAGAACTAGTTAGAGAAATAGGGTGTTGAACATAATATTCATGTTGTTTCGGCTAATAGGAAGGATAAGGCTGGTTTGATGGTGGCCTCCCCCATGACTCTAGGTTTTGCCATTGTGCTTAACAATAATGTTGAGGCTAGTAATAAGTCCCCCTTGGATAGTATGATTGGTTGTGGAACTGTTTATAATTACCTTGTGAAAAATGAAATCTCCTAGGCATGTGCTTCTACATGAATTTGGGATCTAATGCAGAAGCCCAATACTCATATAGATGTGACATGACTGGGCAGTGGCCCTTCAGGTGGTCATATATGCATAGGTCACATCTGTCATCTTCATCTATGGTTAAGTCTATAGCCTTGCTTTCTTTAACCATTTACCATGTTTGCCAATAAGTGTTCCTAGTTGTTTCTTGGTTCTACTTCCTTTGTTTATTGTGATTGCCTAGTTTGTTTTGCATGACCTTCTCCTCTACAATTTTTACCAAAGTTGTAACTTTTTCATATACCCATTCTGACATCCTATCAAACTTTGCTTCAGGTTCATTGATAGACTTCTATATCGACAAGAGTCAATGCAATATCACCTTATTAAGAGCGATCTCTTTCTCCTTACCATAGATATGAACCTTCTTCTTTTGAAGGATTGGGTCCCAGTGATATTTCTCGACATTCTCCCATTTGCATATCTCTCCTTCTTCTTTGGCCACATGCTCGATTAGCTCTTGGATCTGATGAGTTCATAGCTCATATAATTGTCCTGGGGCATACATCCCAAGGATCTCCCTTGTTTCATTATGAAGTCTATCTATGATGTGAAAAGTTTCCTTTTCTCAAAGAAACCATGGCCTGGGCATCTATTCAGTAGTGAATAATATCTATCTAAGGCCATGTCCAAGGGTTCATGTTGTTCTTGCATCCATTCCTAAATCTTTCTCCTTAGGTTGGACACTCTAGCATAGGTTTGGTATTTCTTGTTGAAGAGCTCCAACATTGTGGACCATTGTTGGATTGAATTTGGTTTCAACGATCTATACCACACTTCGGCTCTATCAACCAGTGTCCTGGGAAAGCGTTGAAGCTTTTGCCACCCACTTTCAATGTTGTAAAAGACACAGGCATCTTGGAAGGCTTGTACATGATGTTGTGGGTTTGAGTCATAGCCTCCTACAAATTTAGGGATATTGTTTATATCAAACCTGGGTAGGCAACTTGCCCTACGATGCCTATGGGGTATCTTAACCACCTCTATGATCTGTATCAAGCTCTTAATGGCCAACAAGGGTTCATTGTCATCGAACATGTTGTGATGAAAATTTCTATTTCTATTTGTTTTATTGTGATGATTTTGTCTATGTTCATGTTGGGGTCTTTGAGTTTTCTTGTGGGTTCAATTTTTATTTTTATTCTGACCCCAGTGATGAGCTTAATTTCTATATTGAGATTCATCTTCATTAGAACTAGACGTGGAAGAAGAAGAAGAAGGTGAGGAACTAGGAGGATTTCCATGGCTCCTATAGTGTTCTTGAGGGTCCCTTGATTTATCTTGTCTAGGTTTAGAGGAGGTCCTAGGCCTAGAGGCCTCCCTTGGTCCAGGACTTACTTCATTGCCTCTAAGGTTGTCTACCTTAGGTGAATGTGGTCCTTGAGTGTCATCAAGGCGGTCATGAACATATGAAACCCCTACATGAGGTTGGTCACTCCAATTTTCTTCACCATATACCTTGTTAGTTCTCCAATGAATGTTTTTGCTATACAATGCATTGTCGCTTCCTTGTGAAAGAGGCATTGTTGTTTGTTTATGATGTGTGTGATTCAATATTTTCTTAAAGATATATCACTAATGCATTTACAACGATCATGTATAATATAACTAATCTAGATAACTAGCAGCATCCTTAACAACAGTGCCAATGATGAGCGATAAAGTACCCCTATGTCCAACCATACGAATTACAAGTGTTCATGCACGATCTGGTTGAATTCCATGGATGGGACTAGTTGTGCATCTAAATCATTATGCTTTGATCATAATTCATTGTCTTCCCACTTGAATTAGTGGTAACTTTGTCACATATAGTTTAGTCCAAAGTGAGGCATATGATGATGTTGTCTAGCCCTATGCTACTCCTAATGACAATAAGAGATAAATTAATTAAGCTCATTAATAGTGCAAGGTAAAATCTAAACTAGCCTACGTGCAATAAGTATCCATTCCTAATTGTCCACACATGTCTTGGACTTCATTTGACTCCCACTGGGATTACCAAGCATACGTCACTAGGCTCACCAAATGATACATTGCTAGACTACCAAGTAATTACACTTAAGTGCTCATGATTAGTCATACTCATTCCGCTCAATGACAGGAATCGTAAAGAGCAATAAATGAAAACATTAACTAAGAAAATAGGAAACAATTAAACAATTAAAAGTAATAATAAATCTAAGTGGATGTTGCAATGATGGAAGTAATCTCAATCTTTATTTTTGGTCATGTAACATGTCCAAGTCAATCACACTCGAATACGGATGCTATACAATCACAAACATCACATGGCGGGCATGCATTGGGAACAATAGAACTTGAAATCACAAAGTTATGAAAAAACTATCTCAAATCTAAAACTAAACTATGTTCCAACCATGCATCCAAGTGTTGTATTTATAGGCTAGCATGAAAGAGACGATGTTAGATATCTAACATTATTTCTTGGGACTTGATATTACTACGTATCCGATATCGAGGCTTCGATATCAAGTATCTGATATCAGAGCTGACAAAATGATGACTCATCAATCTGTTTTATGAATTAAGTTGACTAAGAATCAAGAATCAAGAATAAAGAATAAAGTAATTTCATAGCTAAATTAATCTAGTAACTAGGTAACACTTAACTAATCCTAACATAAGCATCTGTTCCCAGTTGCCATACACATCCTGAACACGTATAGTGCTACTGGGTTACCAAACACTAAGTGTTACTGGGATTACCAAGCATTAGACGTATGCTTGAAGTGGTCGTACTTATGTTTGCTATTTAATCTATATTAATTAATCACTTAATTACTTAAAAACATTAAAGGAAATTGCTTAACTATTAGATTCTTAAAGAAAACAAATAATCTAATCCAAGTGCTACAAGGTTTGATCAGAAAGCTCATCTTTATTGCCACACACACTGAAGTGCTTAGGTACAACGATGCTTGAATAAAGATCCATACACTCTTTGACTCCTACTGCGGGCACTTCGAGAATATTCTAACTTTTGAGTGGAAAAGCTGCTAGAGCTTTGCTACAACTATGAGACTTATGCCCCAAATGCGGTAGGTAGATGCACATTTATAAGCAAAACAGGGTGCCTTGTCGATAGGTACACATCAATGTGTTAAACCCTATGTCGACAAGATCTTGTCAATGGGGTCATGTCGATGGCATCCTGTCAATGTGACCAAACCATGTGACTCATCAACTTTGGAAGAGATTAGATAGCATTAACATTCCACAAGATCTCCTTTCTATTGCTAAAAGAATCTATGAGACAATTAACATTCATATTGAAGATAATCTTACCAGAGAAGGAGCAATTATCAATAGCTCAATTGGAGTTAAACAGAGCTATCCTTTGTCCCCTTCCCTTTTTGGCATCTTTATAGATGAATTGGAAAAATCAATGTAAAATGCCTCTAATCATGGTATTTCAGTGAATGGATTATTTTTGAACATGCTTCTTTTTGCAGATAATGTGGCCTTGATTACAAAAACAACTACTAGATTAAATTATATGCTTCAAATTCTCCATGACTACTGTAACCATTTGGGTATGAAAGTTAATATTAATAAGACTAACATTTTAGTTTGTGGTATTAGAAATAGAAATTACAAGTTTTCCTTAGAGAAAAAAGGCTTGATATATGTGAATCTTATAAATATTTGGGAGTTGAATTTATGAGTAATTATAGTTGGAATATCCTTATTGCTCAAATGGGTTTAAGTGGCATGCAAACTCTTTTTGCTTTAAGAAATAATTATAGTAGGCAACAAATTTTGGCATTGGAGATTAGAAGAAATTTTTTTTGCAATCTTGTTTGAATAGTATTATTATATGGGTGTGTTGCTTGGAGACCACCTCTTTCCACACATAATTGGAAAAAATTAAAGCATGTTCAAAAATAGTTTCTTGTATGTGAATTTCAGGTGAAAATGCAAACTTCTCATGTGATCTTACTTTTAGAAGCACATTTGCTTCCTCTTGAAGTTGAAGCCCTTTATCAATTTGTTGCTTATACTTACAAGTTAAGTTACATGGAGGTAGTTAATTATGCTAAGGAGATAATGAATGCTACACAAGAAAATGGATGGCTACATCAAGGAAAATTATGGCTTTAGTCATAAAATATTATGATAGAAGATCTTCCTTTAAACAAAATGCTTTTCTGGAAGACTATAAAAGAAAAAGTCTTGGCTAAAGTTTGGTTGAACACATCATGGAAAAATATTTTTATTTACATTTTGTTAGAGGAGGTTTGTTATTTAGTACTCAACAATATATATTCTCAGCTATTCCTATTCATTTGAGGAATCAAATGGCTAGGATGAGAATGAGCTCTCATCATATCCTTATTGAGACAAGTCATTGGATCAATTTACTAAAAGAAGAGCATATTTGCAGAGTGTGCAAACAAAGTGTAGAAGATAAACATATTTTTTTATTTTGCTCATCTTTGACTCACATTGGATTGAATTATACTATTAATTGTAATATGTTCATTGTTATCTTTCAAATGACCTTTGGATATTACATCAATATGATGTTTTCAACTTTCTTCAACACTATATTAGCATTGTATCTATCCAACAAATCCTTTTGTGGTTCTTCTTTCCTTCCTTCTTTCCTTCATTAGTCTTCCTTTTGTGTCTTTGTTGCTTACCTCATTTCCAAGGCTCATGACATATATGCTTATTTTATTTAATTTGACAGCCTAGAGGTATGGTACTACCAAATCATGATCGTCTTGGTGGGACTACTGGAAAAATGTCGAGGTCTTCGTCGATGTCCTGTCCATATAGTAAGCAAACTAAACATGAATTT
Source organism: Gnetum montanum (assembly GCA_015680685.1). Classification (NCBI taxonomy): domain Eukaryota; kingdom Viridiplantae; phylum Streptophyta; class Gnetopsida; order Gnetales; family Gnetaceae; genus Gnetum; species Gnetum montanum. Next base: position 209,240 of record MNCI01003234.1, read on the forward strand.
TGAGTTCATTGTTGTTTTTTGTTTTGGTTTTGGAATACTATCACGAATTCTGTGCTCCGGAGCTATTCTTCATGCGAGTTTAAACCTTAAAATGCGATAGCTGTGAAAATAGCTCTGTATGAGTTAGAAGTCTTTGTTGGCAAACTTGCCCCTTTTTGTGTGTCAGCAAAATTCCATCTTTCTATATAGAGCTGCAACAAAGATTAATCCAGAACAGCTGGTTGGGCTATTTTTCTCAGGGGAAGTGACCTTCACACCTTGACACCAATAATAATTTTTCTCTCACGCAACCTGAATAGTAAAAGTTTGTCGCTGAATGATTTCACTTTGGAGGTTATGATACCAATCGGATTTCTTGCGGCGACAGGGTAATTTCTTGTCATCCTGAACAATGATCCTTTCGTACAACTTTTTAGTTGTTCTTGTAATAAGGCCGTGATTACTGCAGCTAATTCGTCTGGGATTTTGCAGAGTGAGAGTAGCGAATGAGCTCGGAAGCGGTAACGGTAAAGGCACCAAGTTTGCTGCCATCATGGCCGCATGCACATCGTTTTCAATTGGTGTTGTGTTTACTGTTGTCATCGTGGTCTTCGGCAACGATTTTGCTTTGATATTCACCAGCAGCAAAGAGATGATAAAAAGTGTCGAAGATTGCGTATTTGCCAGGATTTACTATTCTGGTTGGGAGCGTTCAACCGGTGTTGACCGGTAAGAACTCATTTTGCTGTGCGCAATAATTTGTGGTACAATTCAAAAATTTAGAGCGTTTTTGACAGACAATGGAGGTGAATAAATTACAGGAGTGGCAGTGGGATCTGGATGGCAAGGGGTAGTTGCATTCACGGGGGTTGCGCTGGGCGTTCTGCTTGGTTGGGTCGTCATATTGCTAAGTTCTGGTGAGTCCAGAAGACCCATGATTACTTGTACTTCATAAATTTTTGGGACGTAATAAAAAATTAAAAAGCATTTCAGTTTCATTAATTTTTGGGAAAAAATATTGCTCGCATTGTGCGTTTGAGGGTATAAGGCTCCATCAAAACAACATGCAAGGTACCAAAAAATGGAAAATCGGATTATTTGAGAAAGAATATTGCATATTTTCAAGATTAATATTTTGTTTGGGATGAGCCGACTTCGTTTTTAATAGTGTTGGCTCTTACTATAAGATTGAAGGTTGACTGATAGACTGTATAAGAATGTGATTTTCAGAATTCTAAATCATAGCTTCTCATTCTGGAGAAGGTTATTATTACTAAATTATACTCTGAATTTAAAATCATAAGAACAATTTTCATCCAACAAATTTTGCCCAACGCTTAGCAAGGATATCATTCCCACATGTTAGAAGATCATACGTGACTTTAACAACAAATCAAATAAAAAAGGAAATGCTTTATGAATTTTCTTTTAAAATTTTTGATATATTCTCAAAGAATATTGAAAAACCTCCTGACGAAGTTTTATTTTGTTCATAATCAGTGTCTCTCCCACAAAATGCTACCAATATTGCAAAATGTTTTCCTATTTCCACTAGCCGCAAACTCAAAACTTCATATTTCACTATCTACTACTAAACTCATAATTCACTTTTCTGGTCAACGTGATTGTAACCCAAACTTTGCTCTTGGGTTTGTATTCTCTCGAAACGAAAAACAAAAGAGCATAGATTTTGCATATCTTCCCGTCCGTACACGATCGAGTTCCGAATCATGCATCTCATGCCTACAGCAAGGGTAGAGTCCTCTATTTAATTATTTCTTAAAACAAAATATGAATACAGAAAATATGATTGACTGAGAATCCGAACGCTTACTGGATTTGCGTTGACAACAATCAATCAGATGTTAAAGACAGGACGATCGCAGCCAAAACGTTAAAACTAGCTTAAGAAAAAAAATGTAAAATTAATATATTAACATCAGGAAACCCAAAATACAGAGCAGCTCTGATCAACAAGCATATCGGTATAACACGGTAAAGAATTGACGGATCCAGGACAAATACAGTATGCTTGGGACCTTGACAAGTACAGTAAAGGTACCCAGTTTATTGGCAAGATAGTAACCAATTAATCAAACAATCTGATAATTCGGAGGAAGAAATTTGAGCCATAGCTACGCTGAAAACTCTTCAGTGATGGGAGGATGCCAAAAACGAAAGCAGCGGCAGAAGCACAGCTGCAGCAATAGACGGCACAAGAGCAAACAGAGACGAGCCAGATCCCGGAACTAGGCCTGGTGCAGGCGAACTCCCTATGTCTTCTGCTGCTGCCGCTGTTGATACAAACACAACAGCCATGATTACAGCCATGATCATCACCGCTGCGTTCTTTCCTGCCATTTTTCTAAGAATCGATGGAGAGATTTTTGCAAAAATCGAAACAGGTTTTGCTCTAAGCAATTCAGAAACTACAAATCCTTAACAGAACAGCAGAACGACTTCAAGGCACAGCAATTTGGTTGTGGGCAAACAGGAATGGCAGTGAATTTTATAGGCCGAAGAGAATACTTAAAAAATGGGAACCATGTGCGCCGCGGATTGACAGATGTTAAGATGTTTTGGCTGCTGCTTTTTCGCGTGCAGCCAACGCGGTGCGAGCGAGCGCCCACGAATGCTCGACTGGAAAGCAACGACGTTTCAGTGTATTCTTTTCAACGAAGTTGTTGTGTCCCAACATCAGCAATTTCCAATGTAAGCCGTTTCTTGGTTCCCAGAAATAAGATTAAACGTTCCAAGAATGACGTTACTGTGTTGAAGCTTTGAATGGGTTGGAAAGTGATACAAATATGTTTTCCTCTCGACATTGTTTATCGTGGGAAAAAACTATACCGCCTTTTGTAATATGTCATAATAAAAAGGAAGTAGAACATAACGGTGCTTCTAGTACAAGGCCCCACTACACCAGCTCTTCAACGTATGCATCTAAGTTGATTTGTTCCATACAAACTCAATCGTTGAAGATATCAACACCATGATTTCTTTTGGTTTTGTTTTTTTCCCGAAGTCCATTCAATATACGACAAAGGCAACGCGTAAATGTCGGGAGATTAGGCCGGTACCTGGGAAAGTCGGTGAAAACTCGGCTTTCCTTCGCAGCGAAGTTTGAAACTTTGAACGAAAAAGAATGCTTTTCACATATTATTTCCCTGTTAAATGATTACAACTTTAAAGTTCAATCCAACAACATTGAATAATTTTTCACTAAGTTCTAGATAAGTGCATGAAACTAACTAAAGTCCCTGAGCAATGGCACCAATGATGAGCAGCGAGTATACCCTACACCTAATCATACAAATCGCTAGTGTTCACTCAACGATCTAATCAAATTCTATAGACTTTAGTTCTCTAAGTACACTAAGTTCTAGGAGGTGAAACTAACTATTACAATCGTTGTCTTCCCAGTTCCACTTGTGAAGTTTAAGGGTATGTGATGAGCCGCGATATCGCGTCGGCCCCTGCGATATCGCGTCGGCCCCTGCGATATCGCGTACATGATATAGCAGCCCGTCGCCAGTTCTATAAATAAAAGGCGGCTTTCCCTTGTTTCTCCATCTAGATCTAGACCTTAGCCAAACTATAGCAGTTTTACCATTCTAGAGTTAGAATAATTTCCATGTGCCCACAGTAGGAGATTCAAAGTGAACGGATCTTTATTCGAGCAAATTATACCTGAGCACACATTTGTGTACGGCAATAAAGACGAACTTTCTGATAAACCTTGTAGCATATGGACTAAGCTAAATAGGATTTAATTATTGTTAAATGTTTAAATGCTTTCTAGATAATTAATCTCTCTCAATCCTTGACTCTCCTAGTTAAGTGCATTCAGTACGACCGCTTCAAGCACGTGTGTAACGCTTGGTAACCCAGTAACGAGTAGCGTTTGGTAATCCTAGTAATGTTGCACTAGTTCAGGGTGTGTGCGGCAAGTGGGAACGGATACTAGTGCTAGGACAATTAGAACCTAGTTAGTGAATAGTTAATATAAGTTAGTCACTTAGTCTCTTCACCCTCTCCCTATTAGCATAAGGTGTTAAAAAGATAAAAGATATAAAAATCACATACCTCAAACTTACTTAACCAGACAACCGTGACAATATAAGTAAGTTTGGGAGGACAACGATTGATTAACCTTAAGTGTTCTATTAAAGCGCGTAAGCACTTAGTCCTTGGAGTTCGACTGTATCGCACGTGAGATGCTTGTATTCGTATGGTTGAGTGTAGGGGTACCTCGCCACTCATCATTGGCGCCATTGTTGGGGACTTAGTTGTTTGTGCGCTACGTAGAACATAGGAAATCATCCACATCATTGGGAAGCTAGAACGAACCCTTAGGGTTAATTAAGAGAAAAATAAGATAACGGTAAACAGCACACCGAATAAGACAAAAATTGTCTTCTTCTTTGCACAAAAGCACTTCATCGCCTAGGAACAACACTAGAGACAGTCAGCGGTAGAACACAAGTAACCCAGATCTGCCAGTTCCTCAACAATTCCATGTGGTATATGTTCATCACGATGAATATGCACCCGACTTTACCTTTATTTTCCATTAAGATGAACAACTACGTTGGAGAAACTTGGAGGGTAACATAGTGTTACCTCCAGACCAAGTAGTCCCCAACATGCTCCTTCGTGCTCTCGCACGATAGGCATGTCACAATTGTACGTAGAGTACGTTGCATGCGGTTTTGACACAAGGGATTACCAACCCACAGAAGTGCAACGTCAAAGGGACTTGCAACAAGAGAGATACTATACATCGTTGAAGGGCAAAAGACCCCATAATGCTTCACCCATCATAAGCGAAATTAAGGGTGGTGAACCTATTTCAATAGGTTCCCCACAAAATGATGTTCCCCCTCCTAACGATGGTGAGGACGTGGTGTATCATAACCTTCACTTCACGATTCACAACCCTGGTTCTGATCCCCATGAACATCAAGTGTTCAACGAGGGAACACAAACATATGATAAGGGCGGGCATTCTGATCGTCATCACAATTGGGTCCGAGACCACCGAAGGGAAGGTAGGAAACATCATCATGGCGATGGTTCTCCTTCTTCTTTACCTTCATCGTCACATTCACCCTCTCTTTTAGTATCAAGACGCAGTCATAAGGAACCTGACCATGAGGATAAGGGTAAACAGAGTGAGAAACCTCGACGAGAGAGTCGAGAGCGAGAACGAGGGCACTCGAAAGAATCAAGGCATGGAAGAAGGGAAAGTAGGAAACTGCGTAGACATCATAGACGCTATGAAAGAAATGACTACGAAGAACCCCTACTTGCAACCTGAAGCATGTTAGACATAATGGAGGCTGTAAGAATTCCTACAAGGCACCAGAAAGATAGCAGGATCAAGAGATTAGACATGAATAATATCCCACGATTTGAGAGGGGATACAATGCTGATCCTCAGAACCACTTACAAGCATTTCACGATGCATGTGCCTTGCAGAACATTGAGAACGAGTGGAAAAAATTAAAGTTGTTCCCATGGAAACTAGTAAAAGAAGCGGAAAGCTGATACTGGTCCTTAGAATCAAAAACCATTAGGAGGTGGAGTATGATGCTAGAACTATTTAATGATAAGTATCAAACGTACTCCTGAGTGTCCAACCTGTGAAAGAAAATCCAAGGATGGAAGCAGGGAAATCATGAATCCTTGGATGCTGCCATGGGCCGTTATTATGCACTGTTACATCATTGCCTAGGCCATGGTTACTCGCAATAGGATCAACTACGCCATCTCATGAATGGACTTAGACATGAAACCAGGAGAACCCTTGGAACATATGCCCAAGGGAGATTATCAAAGCTTAGGTCCCATCAGGTCCATAGACTGTTGGAACAAGTAGCTAAGGAAGAAGAAGAGCTACGTAAGAGAGAAAGTGCGAAAGAGTACAACCACGATCCTTCCCTCTGAAAAAGGGGAGTGAGATTCTGTGAGGAGGAGGAAGAGTTACCACTCGAAGAGCAGGTGCATAGGAAAACCTTGCCACTCCAAAAATTAACAACAGAAGTGTCGGCAAAGGTAGACCAAATGTGGGACTCCTTAGATAGTAGATTTGAAATCGTTTTAAAAATTGTAGAGGAGTCTAAGGAGCGAGGTAGTGACTATGATAAAAAGAAAAAGAGGGATTCAGACCATGCATGTAACAAAGGTAAGGGTAAAATGGCTATCACCAAAGAGGTTGTGGATCGGATACAGAAAATGACGGTGGATGTGAGATATGCCAATATGACCATCCTAAGGGATGTTTCCCAATAATCTCACATCTACAAGATTCTGGGGTGTATGCACTCAATCCAAGACTTAACAAATAGCAAACACCCCATCGGTTACCTTATCCCCAAGGTAACTCGAGGCAGTTTCACCAACCATTAATGTATTATCCAAGTGGAACTCCACCGCAACCTATTGAGAAACACTAGCAGTGGCAATACCCACAGTCATGGGGGATGCCACTGCCAAGGCAGCAATACCCTTACTGAAAACTGGATCCATATGGCTACTATGTGCAGTAGCCAATCTCTCCACCTAACTCTGTTGGTCATGTGACTCCACGATGTCACTACCAAGCTCGGGAATATTATAGGACTCCTTCTCCTGGGGGAGACACACCACATACATACCATCCTCCAAATCCATCCGCATCTCTCACACCAATAGCTCCATTACCACCCGCTCCAGCAATGCAAGGGGAACTCCCCACTCAACCGTAGCAACACAATGCTACGAGAGGTGTGAACTTTCAACCCACTACTGGTTCTGACAACCGCACAAAGAGAAGACCTTTCTTTAGAACCAACAGTCCAAAAAAGTTCTCACAACCATAAGTGGTTGAGCCTCTGAACACTTCTCCATCAGATAAGGCTTCAAAGCTCTGTTCAAACCAAAAACAGAGCTCAACGCACACGGTTATGTTAACACATACCATCACTGAGTGGATTAAGGAGGGCCACCTTCCCAGGAAATTCTCTGATCCTGGAAGCCCCCTAATTTATCTCCAAGTTGCTGGGAATAAACCATGTAAAGCTCTTATGGACTTAGGTTCTGGAGTCAACTTAATATCACAAGAGATGTATAAAGCCTGGAACCTACCTCCACTAAAGAAGAGCAATATTCGCTTAGAGTTGGCTGACCAGTCCATCATTGTTCCCTTGGGACTGGTGGAGGACATTGTTACCACTGTATGTGGTTGGTCATATCCAGCTGATTTCCTAGTGATACAAGTAAACAATAACAAAGGGGACTTCCTAATAATAATGGGAAGGGCATGGCTAAGTACCATAAATGCATGCCTATGAATCCATGATCTTTCCCTGGAAATATCTAAGGAAAACACTTTTGGAAAGATCGAGAGGAAGAAAGTTCCATGCATCACATATAGTGATACAGGGTGTGCTTGCGTATAGGAATGCTCAACATTGCCTACATGCAATCAGTGTGCACAATAAATTAACATACAAAAGTGCCTGTATGTAGCAACCACACAACAAAAAGACACCCTGTGGTTGATAGCTGATCCAAAGAGTAACTTACCAACATGCATGGAGCTAACTGGGGGAACAACTTTCGCTTATGTCAAAAGCATAGATACATTGGAGCAAGAGCGTCACCAACTTCCAACCCTTAACCTGAAAACATTAATTGGGAGAAGTTCGATACTTCTAAAAAATTCAAACAAGCACTCATTATTTCAGATCTCTCCCTTTCAATTTAGTCATGGGGGAGATGGCCACCTATGCTAATCATTTGAGGCCCTCAGTTCCTTTTTAAGTTTTTGTTTTACACATTTTTGTTTTACAAATTTATTTAACTTTTCTTGTTTTTTTTTTTGCAACATCGTTCATACTTTTTCATTTCTTTGTTTGTTTGTGTATTTTGTTGGGATCGTTTCTTCTTGGGTTTTCCTTACCATTTTGATGTTGCTCCATTATCAGGAAGCTAAGCTAATAAAAATAATGAGTCTTTGCATGGTGTGGTTCTCACACAAAACACAAAAAAAAAAAAAAACAGTGAGAATTCAAAGCATACCCCTTAGACGAAATAATCAATTGGGCTACAAGCACTGGTTATGGAGCTAAATAAATATGTTCCCTCTAACTAAGGTCCTTTCTCGCTTCCTACTTTTTCCTTTTTCGTTTCGTCGGAATGGTGGTGACTTTTTGGCGGAAGCATCCTCGTTACTTCAAGTGGATGGATTGGCCAAATGTATTAATGTGAAGTCACTGGATGTGGTTTGTTTGAGGCTGGATTTGGAATGAGATCTACTAAGTCACATTAACCATTAATCCAAAAGGGGCTGTACACCACCTTGTTCTTGAGACTCCATTCCATTCTCTCCTTACCATCCTTCTTTCTCCATTTTTCACCTCATTGCCGGTTGTATCAATAGTCCATATTTTGGTTGATGCATTATTTTATTTTTGGTAAACTCTTGTGGTTAAGAATTTAACTCTTGCTTCCAAATGACATTTCTAGAGCTTACAGACTCTTTGAATGTGGGTTTGTTAGGGCATTAAGGGCATGAGCCTGCTTTGGGGAGGACCCAATGGCATTCCTAGTTGGTGCATCTGTTAATTTCTTTCCCTTAAACATTTCCGCAATCACCATTTATTTTGTTCATCTCCATCTTTGACATCCATTTTATTGGTGTTGCCATTGTTTCTTTTTCTCCATC
>MNCI01003234.1:223015-272416 GCA_015680685.1 Gnetum montanum
CTTTAGCAAGCCATCTTACAAGCAATCGTCTTTACAAATCTTCTTTGCAGATGCTCTTCTCAAGACCCCAAAGTGTCTTCAAGTGAGAGCCTAAGTGCTAACTAGTAGCCTTCAAAGTGTGATGTATAAGACCTCCCAAAAGTCTCTTCTCCAAATTATCCTTCCAAAATCCCCCCTCCTTTTTTTCAAAGTGCTTATGAAGCATTTTTATAAGGTTTACAAGGTAGTTATATGCCAAAATATCCTAGCTAACTTTTCTCCCAAGTAACTTGGCCAACCAATTAGAAGTTTACTTGCCCAACAAGTTAGGAGGTTACTTGTCCATTTAATTAGGAGGAAGTTAGGAAGTTATTCATAAAGTTAGGGGGAATTAATTAATAAATATTATAAATATTGCCTTTAAAAGTAGTTTATTAAAATAAGTCTAAATTCCCTAATCTAATTTAATTAATTTAAATTTTAAATACTAAGTGTTATTAATCTCTAAGATTTTACCATAAAAATATAATATAATATCCACCTTATTGGTGGTAGCGGTAGTTAATTTATCCTTTCTTATTCCCGATAATTGAAGTTAAAATTCAGGATGGCCAAAATACGAGCCCGAAGGTGAAGGCACTGATGCTGCAACTGCCCGCAACTGATTCAAAATATCTTCTTCGGCCAAAAATCGTTACCAGCAACTGTCGCCATAGGAGAAGACTCAGCCACCGCGTTAGGGAACGTTGCCGTGTGTTCCGTAAGGATCTGCAACTGTTGTAACCTCTGCCTCTTGAAAATGCTGGGAATTTGTGTTCGCCTTCAATACCGAAACCTTTACATCCTTTGATAATTTTAAATGTTCAGAACTGGCGGGACAGGGGGCCTTGAAATCTGTTTGGAGCCAGGCATCCAGAATCTTAACTCCTTCATCAGGATTGGTGAACATTCCACCAACGGTGATGATGTTGGAGTTGTTAATGGATCTGCAATTTTGGGCGTCATCCACGGAGGAGCACGTCACGGCATAGACGCCTGGAAGCTTGTTCGCGAAAACCGCTACACCAACGCCAGTTCCGCAAGCAACGAGGCCATGAACGTCCTCCTACTCCGCCTACTGTGCCTATGCCTTGCTCACGGCCCTATCCACACGGTCACCGGCGACGTAATAATTATCATTGCCGAGGTCCTCTGCTGTGACGCCCTTGGATTTGAGGTGCGAGATCAGCGTCTCTTTCTGTTCGCAGCCGAATGAGTATGACGCCGTCACAATCTTCAAAGGCTTCTTCCTCCTACTCCACATTTCTGCTTCCACCATTGCTGCTGCTGCATCAGGGTTTCAACTTGTTGCTGCTGCATCAGGGAACCAACTTTTGATAATTTTAAATGTTCAGAACCTGTTGGTAGNTTTACCATTGGCTTGCTTCCCATCAACTCACAATACTAAACTGCAAATTTACAACTAGGGATTGTGCTAATTTTGAACAAAATATTCCAACTGTTCCATGTAATGGCCAAATGTGCCAACAGGAACAAAAGTGTTGGCTTCCCTACCTTCTTCTCTTCAAACTGCCTCTCAATTTCCATGTAATATAACTGGGGAAGGTTGGCCATGTATTTGCCCATTAGTATGGCACTTCCCCTGGCTATGTATGTTGAGATTCTATTGAACCCTTAGTGGGGAAGATGTGACATGTGTCTATCTTGAAATAAGTCCTCTCTTTCAAAGTTAAGTCATTATATGTTTTATCCTCTTTATTGTATGCTCACTTCAACCATAACTTTTTGGTCTTAGGATTGAGCCTTGTGGACAAATGTGCTGACTTGGCTCCCACATTTGGCAGATTTAGAGCCTCTGCAATTGCTTTGACCAAGAAAGAAATAATGAATCCACCAATGTTAACCATGGTTCCATCTTCCTTGTTGTGCCAGAACTGGTAGGTCTCACCAAGGTACCATTCACCACTATATGATAGGATGTGCCATAAGGATGATGCTTGGAGTTGCATCCAAACTACCTCAAGAGCAAACACCATGAAAAATTCAAAGTTCATTTCCATGATGACCATGGTCAATATGGACTCCTCTTGAATAGCTTTGAGGCATCCTGGGAACAACGTGAGGCATTGTCCCTGCCCAAGAGATTACAATTCAATAGTGATGAGTGGCGAGGTACCCCTACACTCAACCATACGAATACGAGCGTTTCACGCGCGATCCGGTCGAACTATGCAGATGGGCTAGTTGTGGTATCCAGAAAATTATTCTTAGGTTGCAGTTCGTTGTCTTCCCACCTGGACTAGTATCAACTTATCATGTATGGTTTAGTCTAGAGTGAGATGTATGATGTGTTCCTATACTAATGCTACTCCTGGGTGTAATGGAAAATGATATTAACTAATCTAAGAGAGAGAGGGTGAGAGAGAATCTAAGCTAGCCAAAGTGTGATGAGCATCCATTCCTCGATCATCCATAGACATCTTGGACTTCGTGCATGGCTACCACTGGGATTACCAAGCATAGATCCTAGGTACGCTACTTGGTTACAAAGTTGTCACACTTAAATTCTCGTAATCAAGTTGTACTCATTCCGTGTTTAACAGGAGTTTAGGATGAAGAGATATTAACTAAGAAAGCAGTAAATAACAATTAAATAAATAATTAAGCTAAGTGAATGTTGTAATGATGAAGTAATCTCGATCTTTATTTCTGGTCATGTGTGTGTCCAAGTATGTCACACTCGAATAAGGATGCCGTACAATTGTAATCACCACATTGCGGGCATACACTAGGAGAGAAGGATTAAGAGAGGAACTACATAAAACTTAACACTTAAACTAAGAATTGAAAAATTGCTTATCAGATTTGTCTACCTCTTATTTATAGATGAGGAGATAGGCTGTGATATTGCGTACGCGATATCATGGTTAACTAAAATGGTGACTTATCATACCCCCATGACTGAGTGAAAACTCGTCCTCGAGTTATAGTGAGAACAAGCTCCATTGATTACATAGTGGATAGGTATGGGATTATTGAATGGTGAGAATGGGTTCATGCCGTAGTGTGGAATCAAAAGAAAATTGAAACACAACACAAAGAATGCGAAAGGGAATCCTATTGCTACAAAATTGATGGAACTCATGTAGTTCCTGGTGGCGGTGGCTCCTCCATGGGTGCTTTCCCCTTGTCTTGTGCTTCAGGTCTTGGGACTTGATGGCGTTGAAGTATGGCCTGGATTTTCTCCTCTTCGGTTTAGGGGTCTTGCACTGTCCATGCTAATGTTTCGATGTTTGATGGAGTCGGCACTTCCCATGGGTAGGGTAGTTGAGGAAACATTTGATTTGCCTTGACATACCAAGCCACAAACACCCGTCATTCCTCCTCGTAGGCTCTGGCTTTGTCTCTGTATTCTTGGAAATCTGCAAACCATCAAGCCAAATCTATTACGACACCTTTTTGTCCCTGGTAGCTTGCTTTAAACGCCTCAAGTTCAAAATTTGCAATCTCTAGTTTTTACAATATCTTCTTGCATTCTGCACATTCTATTTCATATTTGCTGTAGGTGGTGGCTACCTTTTGCTTGAGCTTTATTCTCAAGTGCCCTGCTATTAACATGGCAAGGTTGGCATACCGTAGGTTTGCCAACTCCATGTATTATGTAAGGTCTTGGATCTTCAGGTCCAGGTTCTTAACTTCCGCCTAGTGGGCAAATGCATATGTGTCCAATATGGCCCACCAATCAGCGTGTTGAGCATTGATAGCATTGATGTGGGCCTTGTCCATATGGATCTTCTTTTCAATGATCTATTTGTACATCCCCACCTAGCCCCAGAAGTTATCCTTTAGATTTTCATGCCATTTAGCCTCATTTTTCCACATGCTGATTTCAATAGCTGTCTTTTGGTGGATGGCCTGTACCTCCTCCATTGAGAGGGTTCAGTTCTCCCTAGCTAAATAATTCATGTCTTGGTTGACTCGGATGAATTGTTCTCGCAACTAATGGAAATGTTCTTCAAGAACATTCTTTTGCTTTTCCATGGTGGTCAACTAAAGTTTGTCGGCAATAAGCTTTTTGTTTTCCTCTTGTAAGGCCTTGAGTGCCTTTGTATGTGCATGAGTTTGCGCTTGTGCTGCAGAGGCATCCCAAACAGCCTTCTCTTTTTCTTCTACCACCTTCTTATTCTCCGTTAGTAGTTTGGTCAGTTGCTCAGTTTTGAAACTATCCAACTGGTCTGCGAGAACAAATTGCAAAGGGTCCCGCTGTGCTGCTTGTAGGGCCACGAGCTTTTCTTGCAATTTTTGCACCTCTGCATCAGCATGCTCAGCCCTCGCCTCTATCAAGACCAACTTTCCTTTGGTGGAAATAAGGTCTGATTGAATTGTTGTAACATCCTCAAGGATGTCAAATAGGGACATCATTACTTGTCTTGTTTGTAGTAATCGATCAAGTACATCCTCATGTTCTGTAGGAGTCGTTGAGGTTCTAGCCAAAGTTTGAGCATCCCATGCTCCTGTGAGATCTGCCAGTGGCACAACAGGTACATTGAATGATTCTTTAATGTGATCTGCGACCACTTCTGTGGCTCCCGCTGCATCCTGGTGTTGCATGACCATCACTGTGGCCCCTTCACCAGTTTCTAATTGCACTTGGAAAGATGCAACGTTCCCCAAGATCTGTTGTGACCAAGTGCTTTCCCCTCCTCCTGCATGGATGGACACTTCACCCCTTGCACGATCTAAAGAAACCATGGGCTGTATGGCATCGTTAATGACGCGGAAGAGATTCGCATCATCATGACTTCCCCAGCTGACTAGGCCCTGAGATGGCTCATCGATGGTTTGTAATCTTGCGGTGGTAGTGGTTGATCCTGGCCCATGCTAGGCCCTACTTCTTGTTGTTGGCTGGGCCCCGTACTTGGAGGTTGGTTGGGTCCTACAAGTTGGATTGCAGTTGGCCCTACTGTTTGTTCTTTTTCTTGTTCTGGTCCCAGCGTCTCACCAGTGATTTTCCTTGCGGCTGGTGGCTTTAACAATTCAACATATGAAGCATTTTGGGCTTTTTGGAGGACATCATTAGTGTATCCTCTAATACCAGCATGTCGGTATAGCTTTCTAATAATACAAGGGAAGGGTAATGCAAGCTTCCTTGTCTTCTATTCTTCAAACCACCTCAAGATCTTCGTGAAATATAGATGAGGTAGGTTAGCATTAACCTTTTCCACCAACACTACACACCCCCTTGCCACATATGTTGAGATCCTATTTAGGCCCCTCGTGGGGAAGAGGTGATATGTTCCAATTTTGAAATAGATCCTCTCTTTCATTGTCAACTCTCCAAATATCTTATCCTTTCCATATGCCCTTTCCAACCAAACTCGTTGTGCATCAGGGTCTAAACAGGTAGATAATTGAGCAACCTTTGGCCCTATTTTCGGAAGGTTTAATACTTCCAAAATGGCCTACAGAGAGAAATCAACTATCACACCACAAATGTTAACGGTGGTGCCTTGTTCTCTGTTGTGCCAGAATTGGTATGTTTCCCCTAGGTACTAGGCACTGCTTGTAGAGAGGATAGGCCATAAGGGAGATCCTTTGAGGTGATCCCTAACAGCCTCAGGAGAAAACCCTGCAAAAGATTCAAAATTTAATTCGACAATGACTGCAGTGAATGTGGACCTTTCATGGATAGCTTGAACATAATCTTGGGGCAACGTGAGATGTTGTGCTGTTCAGGCGTTGTAGCAGCTCCTCCTTCTGCCTGCCCTGATTGTATAGTAGTAGGGTCTTCTTGATGAATGCTAAATGATTTTTCCTCCTGCTCTACATGTTGTCCGACAGGGACTTGTTCTTCGCCTCTCTTAGGTTGTTTTCTTCCACCTTGAGCAGGACCTTCCTGTTGTCCACATTTCGGGATCATCTGCAATCACACGGGCCAAGCGTTAGTAAGGTTGTTTCCGAAGTTAAGTTATACCTTATTGCTCACCTTAATTAATTTATTTTATCTTCGTGTGATGTTTCTTGAAAGATTATAATAGTGAGTCCTTTTTACTTAGGTGGTTTCCAAATTTTAGTTTCCCAGTATAACTAAGGGAATGAAATTATTTTTGGCACAATTATCCTTAATATTATAACTAATTACCCTTGATAATTTCCTTTGGGCGATGAAAAATTCCAAAAAAGTTATGCACTATTCGGCGTGTATCCCTCCCCGACAACTAATCTGAATACTCCAGGTTCAAGTAGGTTTAGACGGAATGAAAATCGGAGTACCAACGAGCGAGATATAGGTATAAAAGCAAGGGTCTCACAATCGCAAGTCGTAGAGAAAAATTCGAAAAACTCCCCCGCGTGAATAGTGGAAAATGATGGTAACTATTGCAGGGGAGGGGGGGCTCATGCATAAATAGTTTAATGTGATGCAATATTGCGTATGTGATATCGTGTACGCGATATTGCAGCCTATCGATGTTTAGGCCGAGGGAAAAATACTGAATTTTGAAGGTTTTTCTGGAATTAAAAATGGAAATGAAGGACATGTGGGCACATGTTAAAGGGTCTAGGGTAATTTAGGTAGTTGTGAAGGCACGAATAATGATATGTGGGTGGAATTGAGCAATAAGGCCTCAGGTGGTAAGTGAGAGAAAAAGGCCATGCGATGGTTCATAGGAACGTTGAAATTCGGAGGGATAGTAATAAGGGAAAGAATATCATGGAAAAATACATTGAGGGTAATAAATGATGTGTGTGAGCTATGCTATAAGTGAAAATTACAAAAGATTACACAAGTGGGTCCTCCCCAAAGTAGGTTCCAACCTATATTGTCCTTGTGTAACCACACTTAAAAGTGTCCGTGGGCACTAGAAGGGTTAAATGTAATCTGCACTGGTTCCACAAAACACACACATGTAAATATCACCGGAATGAGGTAAGAATTCTACGCTATACGAGACTCAAACAACAATTACATGAACAACAAGATGAGACGGACTATAGAAGGGATTGCAGAGATGGGGGCATGAGGTAACTAACCTAGGGTATAATGAATCCTGTGTGTAAAGCATGATTAATGTGTCATTAACCTGTTGTTCCAAGATCAGGACCAAGTCCATTCCTCTGATCAGTGACACCACATTGTTTCATCCCATGATGAGAAACTATGAGAGTACCATAACAACAAGGTGTACGATCACTTGGCATTTTGTTTAAGGAAGGAGTGATTTTTGCTTTGTGGCACGTTTGTTTTTGTTTTTGTTTTTTTTTTCTTCTCTCTTTTTTTGAATGCTAAATCCAGAGAAGCCACCAACCTTCAGGCATGGGTGCATGTCTTTCTAGTGGGACCCCCTAGAATAGCATTGGATTTTTGAGTGCCTTGTGATACTCTTACTCCCATTTTGCGTTAGATCTACAAGGATCTTAGTACAACCACGTTGCATGATAACTCTCACAAACGTCACCAAAGAGAATCCAAAAGTCCCCTTAATGTCACACCCTAATCATTCCCTCTTGGTCCATCCTTCTTCATTCTAGGTACAATGAACAGAAAATTAATTTTAAGTTTTAAGAATGTCAAGAATATCATTGTACCCTTAAACAAAACCTCTTATTTGTAGAATGGATGAGTGGGTGTAATGGGCTCACTGTCCACGNATTGTTAGAATGGAGGACACCCTCCATAACTAAACGGTTGAGCATGGCTAGAATTAATAAATGGAAGGTTAGGATCCTTGCATGTTGGACATATTGAAACTCGGTCACACTTACCCCATTGGGGTTCACACACTTGATTATAGTAAGCATAGTGGAGCAATTTATGAGATGTGGTTCCCTGGTAAGGAGTTGACTCACTATGATACTTGGGACCGTAAGATGGTATGCAAGGATCAGGATGTCGCTCTCCATGGTTGTATTCATTGGGCCGTATGGCTATTGGAGTGTTAATTGGTGGGCTTGATGAAGTAACATGAGGCATTGGGTTCGAGGGGAAGGATGCACCATAGTGTTGGACTTGTGCTGAGTTGGAGTATGCAGTGGCCTTGGAATTATGTTGTCCCTTCCTATGGTCATGCCTAAAGAAGGGACACCTTTGATGTTGAGGAGGTTTCTCACTACTGTTGGCAATAGTAGCACAAGTAACGTTCGTGGGTTGTTGTTGTGGTGCAGACACTTCAAGAAAAATAGATGGCGATGTAGAAGGAGGGAAAGGATGAGAATGTTGAAATTTAGGAGAAGTGTAAGGTACACAAGGCAGTGGTTGTGTTGAAGACATGGGTTGATAGTATTGGGGAGAATGATAATGCGGTGAGATAGAGTATGTTGGCCTAGTTGGAGAAACAAGGTATTGAACTAGATAAGCATTTGGATTCGGATGATATGAAGGGTGTCTCCAGTTTAGGGGTGGCTTCCCCATGACTGGGATTGTTGCCACTGAGATCAAACACAGTATCTCTGTACGAACTCTGGATGTAACGTGCTCCCCCAATGCTCATATAAATGTAACAAGATTGGGCATTGGCCCTTGGGGTGATCGTACAGGAAAATGTTGCATCCATATGTATGATTGGTAGTTGAGCTCCTATTTTCTTCATTACTTATTTTTGATTGTCTAATGATACTTTGTCCTACTTCTCGGGTTGTCAAAACTCTATCTCCAATAATATCTATACATTCTCCACACTTTTTATGCATCCATTCCAACATCTTAGTAATCTTTTCCTCGACTTCCTCTAATGATTATGGTACTGGCAAAGATGGTTTTTCCTCCTTGAGATTGGTTGATTTCTCCTTTTTGTGATTATGGACCTTTGTTAAGTTGAGATTTTGGTCCTGTTGATGTTTTTCAACACTCTCCCATCTAGCCATTTCTCCTTCCTCTTTTGCTACCTGCTTAATAAGCTCTTGGACTTGATGGGTTCGTAGTTCATATAATTAACCTTGGGCATACNGGTTTTAATGATCTATACCATACTTTTGCTTGGCCAACGAGTGTCATAGGAAAGAGCTTGAGTTTTTGCCAACCGTTATCAATGTTGTTCCATGCACAGGCATCATAGAAGGCTTGCAAATGTTGATGCAAATCTAAGTCATAGCCTCCTAAGAAATTGGGAAAGTTATTTAAATCAAGCCTAGGTAGACAGCTCTCTTTATGATGCCTACGGGAGATTCGAACAGCCTCTTGTATTTGCATTAGGCTTGTAGTGGCCAGTAGGGGTTCATCGTCATCAAGTAAGTTATGCTTTTGTGTGTTGGGACAATGTTACCTTCGTTTATGTTTATAAGAAACCCCCACCTCGGGTTGCGTACTCCAATCTCCATTGTCATATAATTCATTGGTTCTCTAATGAATTTCCCCACTAGATGTGGCATTATTATAGTCTTGTAGGAGAGCCATGGTTGTGAAATTGTGTGTGAATTTATATGTGACTTTTTTTTATAATTATTTCTTCCTAAAAGATATATCGTTAATTCTTGTATAGTGACCTTGTATGATATAACTAATCCAGATAACTAGCACCGTCCCCGGCAACGACGCCAATGATGAGTGGTGAGGTACCCCTACACTCAACCATACGAAGATGAGCGTTTCACGCCTGATCCATTCGAACTCTGCAGATGGGCTAGTTGTGGTATCCAAATAATTATTCTTAGGTCGTAGTTCCCTATCTTCCCACCTGGACTAGTATCAACTTGTCATGTATGGTTTAGTCCAGAGTGAGATGTATGATGTGTTCCTATACTAATGCTACTCTTGGGTGTAATGGAAAATGATATTAACTAAGCTAAGAGAGAGAGGGTGAGAGAGAATCTAAGCTAGTCGAAGTGCAATGAGCATTCGTTCCTTGATCATACGTACACATCTTGGACTTCGTGCATGGCTACCACTGGGATTACCAAGCGCAGATCCTAGGTACGCTACTGGGTTACAAAGTAGTCACACTTAAATGCTTGTAATCAAGTCTTACTCATTCCACGTTTAACAGGAGTTTAAGGTGAAGAGATATTAAAAGAAAGCAGTAAATAACAATGAAATAAATAATTAAGCTAAGTGAATGCTGCAATGATGAAGTAATCTCAATTTTTATTTTCGGTCATGTGCGTGTCCAAGTATGTCACACTCGAATAAGGATGTTGTACAATTACAATCACCACACTGCGGGCATACACTGGGAGAGAAGGGTTAAGAGAGGAACTACATAAAACTTAACACTTAAACTAAGAACTGAAAAATTGCTTATCGGATCTGCCTACCTCTTATTTATAGATGAGGAGACAGGCTGCAATATCGCGTACGTGATATCACGGTTAACTAAAATGGCAAATCATCAAATAGACTCTCCTTGGACTGATTATCCTATAATAGGAGCCTCTTGATGAATCTTGAATGATTAGGCCTCTTACTCTTCATGCTTAGCTTACTTGCCTCATTGGCCTTTGCCACCCCTTGGGTGTTTGGCTGCTCCCTGCGGAGGTCCTGCTTGTGCTCCTCTTTTTAGGGCCATCTACAATCAATCAAGGATCGGATGTTACTAAGGTATTATTATATATATCATCAATAGGTTTATACCTTAGCCTTGACCTTAGTTTCATTAAGTTTTTTAGTTCATATGATTGCAGAGTTAGAAAAATTTTCAGAAAAATGCCCAAAAAATGTTTATCTTGTTTATGATCCTTTGTGATTGGTTCCTTTTTCCTTATGTATGGCATATTGAAGGTTATGGTTTCTGAGGTAAAAATAATTAAAGTTTCTAGCATTAATATGATTGATTTTTCCTTATAACGCTTAAGGTTTTTAACATTCTTATCCTTGTGATACCTTCTAGGCAATAGCAAATTTCGAAAAATCAATGCAAGTTTTCCATGTAAGCACCCTCCCCCCCAAATGACTAAATTGAACACTTTGGGTTTAAATGGGGTAAAACAATACAGGAATCGAAGCATGATTGAGCAAGATATCATAAGAGGAAGTTGATTGTGCAAAGCTCTGAGTCACAAAAGAAAATTTTAAAAACTCCCCTAGCTACAAATGATGAGAATGGATTTTTGGACACTGTGGGGGTCATATATATAGGTTTTATGGACTTGATATTAGGTATCTGACGTTGTGTCTGACTTGATATTTAGTACTCAATATTGGGGTGCTAAAATATGCATTTAATAAGGGATATGAAACATGGAAAATAAATCTCTAGGATTGGTTGGAAGGTTTTAGGTTAGGTCCATAGTTCTAGGGTAAGTAGGAAATCATTTTTTAAGCATCGGAAGTGTTATAAGATGGAGTCATTGACATTAAAAGCTTTAGAAGATGCAAGAAAATGGGTATTATATCGATGTTGTGGAATGGATCAATTACATGATAAGGGAAGTATGAAATTGAATAGTTTGGTGCTTGGAAGGTAAAGAATGATGTGGTTGTGTCTAACAAGTACAAGTTGCAATAGTTACACAAGTGGATCCTCCCCAAAGTAGGCTCTAGCCCATAATGCCCTTGTGTAACCANCGGATGGTGGCCCTTGTGTAAGATCAGAGAATGATGATTGTGAAAAGGAAGGCATTACACCAAATTGGCATTATGATGTATCGAATGATGTGGTAGGTACATGAGTGTTGTGCTTTTAGCTAGGACCTATCCTAAAGAAAGGACATTTCTAAGTTTATAATGGGGACCTACCAGTATCAACATATCTATGCACATTTGCAACATGAGTGACATTCGTTTATTGTTATTATGGTATCAAACCTTCTTGTGTTGTTGGTAGTGGCATGTGATGAGGTGGAGTATGAGAATATCAAGGGTAGGATGGATGGTAAGAGGTGCGAGGTGATGATTCTTCAGGGGATGTCATGGGTTGATGATACTCAAGAGAGTGATAGTAGCGATTTGAAGTAGAGGATGTGGAACTAGTTAGAGAAACAAGGTGTTCAACATAATATCCATCCTATTTCAGCTAATAGGAAGGATAAGGTTGGTTTGGTGGTGGCCTTCCCCACGACTGTGGGTTTTGCCACTACAATTGACGATAGTGTTGAGGCTGGTAATAAGTCCCCCTTAGATAGTATGATTGGTTGTGGAACTGTCTATAATTACCCTATGGAAAAGAAAATCTCATGGGCATGTTCTTCTATACAAATTTGGGGTTTAATGCAGAAGCCCAATACTCATATAGATGTGACATGACTAGGTAGTGGCCCTTCAAGCAGTCATATATGCATAGGTCACATTCGTCATCTTCATTTATGGTTGAGTCTATAGCCTCACTTTCTTCAGCCATTTTCGATGTTTGTCGATAAGTGTTCCTAGCTATTTCTTGGTTTTGCTTCCTCTATTTATTGTGATTGCCTAGTTTGTTTTGCATGACCTTATCCTCTATAGTTTCTACCAAAGTTGTAACCTTTTTGTATATCCATTCTGACATCCTATTAAACTTTGCTTCAAGTTCATTGATAGAATTTTGTATCAACAAGAGTCAGTGTCGAATCACCTTATCAAGAGTGATCTCTTTCTCCTTACCATCAATATGGACCTACTTCTTTTGAAGGGTTGGGTCCCTATGATATTTCTTGACATTCTCGCATTTGCTTATCTCTCCTTCTTCTTTGGCCACATGCTCAATTAGCTCTCAAATCTGATGAGTTCATAGGTCATATAATTGTCCTAGGGCATACATCCCAAGGGTCTCCCTTATTTCATTACGAAGCCTGTCTATGATGTGAAAAAGTTACCTTTCCTTGGAGAAACCATGGTCTGGGCATCTATTCAATAGAGGATAATATCTATCTAAAGCCATGTGCAAGGGTTCATATTGTTCATGCTTCCATTCCTAGATCTATCTCCTCAAGTTGGACACCCTTGCATGGGTTTGGTATTTCTCATTGAAGAGCTCCAACATTGTGGACCATTGTCAAATTGAATTTGGTTTCAACAATCTATACCACACTTTGGCTCTATCAACTAGTGTCTTGGGAAAGAGTTGAAGCTTTTGCCACCCACTTTCAATGTTGTAAAAGACACAAGCATCTTGGAAGGCTTGTACATGATGTTGTGGGTTTAAGTTGTAGCCTCTCAAAAATTTAGGGATATTGCTTATATTAAACCTGGGTAGGCAACTTGCCTTGTGATGCCTGTGGGCTATCTTAACCATCTTTGTGATCTGTATTAGGCTCTTAATGGCCAACAAGGATTCATCGTCATTGAAAATGTTATGATGAAAATTTCTATTTCTATCCGTTTGATTGTGACGATTTTGTCTATATTCGTGTTGATCTCTTTGAGTTTTCCTATAGGTTCAATTTTTATTTTTATTCCAAACCTAGTGATGAGCTTGGTCTCTATATCGACATTCATCTTCATTAGAACTAGACATGGAAGAGGAAGAGGAAGGTGAGGAACTGGGAGGATTGCCATGGCTTCTATAGTGTTCCCCAAGGTCCCTTAATTTATCTTGTCTAGGTTTAGAGGAGGTCCTAGGCCTAGAGGCCTTCCCTAATCCAAGACTTACTTCGTCACCTCTAGGGTTGTCTACCTTAGGTGAATGTGGTCCTTGAGTATCATCAGGGTGATCATGAACATATGAAACCCCTACATGAGGTTGGTCACTCTAATTTTCTTCATCATATACCTCGTTAGTTCTTCAATGAATGCTTTCACTATATAGTGCATTATCGCTTCCTTGTGAAAGAGACATTATTATTTATTTATGGTGTGTGTGATTTAATATTTTCTGAAGGGTATATTGTTAATATGCTTACAGTGATCATGTATAATATAACTAATCTAAATAACTAGTAGCATCCTCAGAAATGATGCCAATGATGAGTGGTGAGGTACCCCTATGCCCAACAATACAAATTAAAAGCATTCATGCATGATCTGGTCAAATTCCATGGATGGTACTAGTTGTGCATCTAAATTGTTATGCTTTGATCACAAATCATTGTCTTCCCACTTGGACTAGTGGTAGCTTTATCATGTATGGTTTAGTCCAAAGTGAGGCATATGATGATGTTGTCTAGCCCTATGCTGCTCCTAATGACAATAAGAGATAAATTAATTAAGCTAATTAACTATGGAAGGTAAAATCTAAACTAGCTAACGTGCAATGAGTATTTGTTTCTAATCGTCCACACACACCTTGGACTTCATGTGACTACCACTGGGATTACTAAGCGTACATCGCTAGGCTCACTAAATGATACACTACTAGGTTACAAAGTAATTACACTTAAGCATTCATGATTAGTTATACTCATTTTTCTTAATGACAGGAATTGTAAAATGCAATAAATGGACATTAACTAAGGAAAATAGGAAACAATTAAACAATTACAAGTAATAATAAATCTAAGTGGATGCTACAACGATGAAAGTAATCTTAATTTTTATTTCTAATCATGTAACGTGTCCAAGTACATCACACTCAAATAAGGATGTTGTACATTACCACAAACATCACATTGCAGGCATGCATTGGGAACAATAGAACTTGAAATCACAAAGTTATGAAAAAACTATCTCAAACCTAAAACTAAACTATGTCCCAACCATGCACCTAAGTGTTGTATTTATAGGCTAGCACAGAAGAGATGATATCAGATATCCAACATCATTTCTTGGGACCCGATATTGAGGCTCCGATATTGGGTATATGATATCAGAGCTAACAAAATCAAGACTCATCAATCTGTTTTATGAATTAAGTTGCCTAAGAATCAAGAATAAAGAATAAAGTAATTTAATTGCTAAGTTAATCTAGTAACTAGCTAACACTTAACTAATCCTAACATAAGCATCTATTCCCACTTGTCGTACACATCCTGAACACGTATAGTGCTACTGGGTTACCAAATGCTAAGTGTTACTAGGATTACCAAGCATTAGACGTATGCTCAAAGTGGTCGTACTTATGTTTGCTATTTAATCTATATTAATTAATCATTTAATTACTTAAAAACATTAAAGAAGATTGCTTGAATATTAAATGCTTAAAGAAAACAAATAATCTAGTCCAAGTGTTGCAAGGTTTGATCAGAAAGCTTGTCTTTATTGCTACACACACTGAAGTGCTTAGGTACAACAGTGCTTGAATAAAGATCCATACACTCTTTAACTCCTACTATGGGCACTTTGAAAATATTCTAACTTTTGAGTGGAAAAACTATTAGAGCTTTGCTACAACTATGAGACTTATGCCCCAATGCGGCGGGTAGATGCACATTTATAGGAAAAACAGGGTGCATTGTCAACAGGTACATGTCAACGAGTTAAACCTTGCATCGACGAGATCATGTTGACAAGATCTCATCAATGGGGTTACATCGATGGCATCCTATCAATGCGGTGAAACCATGTGACTCATCAACTTTGAAAGAGATTAGATAGCATTAACATTTCACTAGATCTCCTTTCTGTTGCTAAAAGAATCTATGAGACAGTTAACATTTGTATTGAAGATAATCTTATTGGAGAAGGAACAATTATCAATAGCTCAATTGGAGTTAAACAAAGCTATCCTTTGTCCCCTTTCCTTTTTGGCATCTTTATAGATCAAGTGGAGGAATTGATGTAAACTACCTTTAATCATGGCATTTCAATGAATGGATTATTTTTCAACATGCTTCTTTTTGTGGATGATGTGACCTTGATTGCAAAATCAACTACCGAATTAAATTATATGCTTCAAATTCTCCATGACTACTGTAACCATTTGGGTATGAACGTTAATATTAATAAGATGAAAATTTTAGTTTGTGGTATTAGAAATAGAAATTACAGTTTTTTCCTTAGAGAAAAAAGGCTTGATATATGTGAATCTTATAAATATTTGGAAGTTGAATTTGCTAGTAATTATAGTTGGAATATCCTTATTGCTCAAAGGGTTTCAAGTGGCATGCAAAATCTTTTTACTCTAAGAAATAATTATAGCAGGCAATAAATTTTGGCATTGGATATTAGAAGATTTTTTTTTTTTTTTTTTGCAATCTTGTTTGACTAGCATTATTATATGGGTGTGTTGCTTGGAGACCATCTCTTTCCACACATAATTGGAAAAAATTAAAGCATGTTCAAAAATAGTTTCTTGTATGTGAATTTTAGGTGAAAATGCAAACTTCTCATGAGATCTTACTTTTAGAAGCACATTTGCTTCCTCTTGAAGTTGAAGCCCTTTATCAATTTGTTGCTTATACTTACAAGTTAAGTCACATGGAGGTAGTTAATTATGCTAAGGAGATAATGAATGCTACACAAGAAAATAGATGGCTACGTCAAGGAAAACTATGGCTTTAGTCATAAAATATTATGATAGAAGATCTTCCTTTAAACAAAATGCTTTTCTGGAAGACTATAAAAGAAAAAGTCTTGGCTAAAGTTTGGTTGAACACATCATGGAAAAATATTTTTATTTACATTTTGTTAGAGGAGGTTTGTTATTTAGTACTCAACAATATATATTCTTAGCTATTCCTATTCATTTAAGGAATCAAATTACAAGAACAAGAATGAGCTCTCATCATCTCTTTATTGTGACAAGTCATTGGACCAATTTACTAAAATAAGAGCATATTTGCAGAGTGTGCAAACGAAGTGTAGAAGATGAAAAACATATTTTTAAAATTTTGCCCATCTTTGACTCACATTCGATTGAATTATACTATTAATTGTAATATGTTCATTGTTATCTTTCAAATTGACCCTTTCTACTTTGGACATTATATCAATATGATGTTTTCAACTTTCTTCAACACTATATTGAGGCATTGTAACTGTCCAACAAATTCTTTTGTGATTCTTCACTCCTTCCTTCATTACCCTTCATTTTGTGTCATTCTTGCGTACTACATTTCCAAGGCTCATGACATATATGCTTATTTTATTTAGTTTGACAGCCTAGAGGTATGGTACTACCAAATCTTCATCGTCTTGGCTGGACTACTGAAAACTGAAAAATGCCGAGGTCGCCGTGGATGCCCTGTCCATATAGTAAGCAAACTAAACATGAATTTTGAGTTCATTGTTGCTTTTTGTTTGGTTCTGGAATACTTTCACGAAGCCTGTGCTCCGGAGCTATTCTTCATGCGAGTTTAAAATGCGTTAGCTGTGAAAATAGCTCTGTATGAGTTAAAAGTCTTTGTTGGCAAAATTTCCCCTTTTTGTGTGTCAGCAAAATTATCTTTTTATACAGAGCTACAACAAAGATTAAATTAATCCAGAAACAGCTGGTTGAGCTATTTTTCCAGGGGAAGTGACCTTCGCCGCTTGACACCAATAATAATTTTTCTCGCACGCAACCTGAATAGCAAAAGTTTGTCGCTGAATGATTTCACAGTATGAATATCAACAGTTTGGAGGTTATGATACCAATCGGATTTCTTGCGGCCACAGGGTAATTTCTTGTCATCCTGAACAATGATCCTTTCGTACAACTTTTTAGTTGTTCTAGTAATAAGCTAAAGGCCGTGATTACTGCAGCTAATTCGTGTGGGATTTTGCAGGGTGAGGGTAGCAAATGAGCTCGGAAGCGGTAACGGTAAAGGCGCCAATTTTGCTGCCATCGTGGCCGCATGCACATCGTTTTCAATCGGTGTTGTGTTTACTGTTGTCATCCTGGTCTTCCGCAACGATTTTGCTTTGATATTCACCAGCAGCAAAGAGGTGATAAAAAGTGTCCAAGATTGCGTATTTGCTAGGATTTACTATTCTTGTTGGGAGCGTTCAATCGGTGTTGACCGGTAAGAACTTATTTTGCTGTGCGCAATAATTTGTGGTAAAATTTAGAGCGTTTTTGACAGACAATGGAAGTGAATGAATTACGCGAGTGGCAGTGGGATCTGGATGGCAAGGGGTAGTTGCGGTCGTGAGCATCTGTTGCTACTATCTGGCGGGGATTCCGCTGGGCATTCTGCTTGGTTGGGTCGTCAAATTGCAAGTTCTGGTGAGTCCAGAAGACCCATGATTTCTTGTCCTTGTTAAATTTTTTGGACGTAATAAAATATTAAAAAGCATTTCAGTTTCATTAATATTTGGGAAAAAATAATGTTCGCATTGTGCGTTGAGGCTATAATGCCCAGCAAAACAACATGCAAGGTACCAAAAAATGGAAAATCGGATTTTTTGAGAAAGAATATTGCATATTTTCAAGATTAATATTTGTGTTTGGGATGAGCCTACGTTTTTTATAGTTTTGGCTCTTACTGTAAGATTGAAAGTTGACTGATAGACTGTATAAGAATGTGACTTCCAGAATCCTAAATCATAGCTTGTCATCCTCGAGAACGTTATTATTACTAAATTATACTCTGAATTTAAGATCATAAGAACAATTTTCATCCAACAAATTTTACTCAACGCTTAGCAAGGAGAATCATTGCCATTCTTAAGCATAAATTAGTAGGGGTTCTTCAGAAATATGTTTATTAACTGGCAATACTGATCACCCAATGTAAATAGTTGGCAGGGAATTTGGGCAGGTATGATAGGCGGATCGGTGATCCAGACAATGGTTCTGCTTGCTATCACTAGTCGCTGTGACTGGGACAAAGAGGTAAAGAGCTAAGGCTGGGCTGTTAGATATTCTTGTCCTGTGTTTGTTATGGTGCACAGAACTGTACCTGCTATTTTATCATGACTATTTTGATTTTATGACCTACCTTTTACCTTTTGTTTGTCTTTGTTATCTTGTTTCAGGCCTCAAGGTCCGTTGACAGGGTAAAGGTAAATTTCTAGGCAGGATCCACTTAGCCCTAGGCAGAGGATATCATTTCAACATGTTAGAAGATCATACGTGACTTTAACCACAAATCAAATGAAAAGGAAATGTTTTATGAATTTTCTTTTAAAAGTTTTGATATATTCTGGATGAATATTGAAAAACCTCCTAAGGAAGTTTTATTTTGTTCATTTTGGCACGATGGTGGGTGGGAGGGGATGAAGTTTGTGGCCAACACCAGGTTAGATCACACCATGTCAAATCTCACAAATGGTTAAAAAATGTGATTCTCCTATCCACGAACACGAACTCAGCACATCGCCATGCTTGTCAGCACTTTGCTGTGGTCGCACTCTACCCATGTCGCCATTGCACCCTACCTTGCCCACGGCCACTGCTTCTGCGAAGGTGGCCCCAAGAGCGCCAGCTAGTGATGCCACAGCACCAAGATGCCTTGGACTCCCAGGATGGCCATTTTCCAGTACACTAATGGCAATAGGGGAAATACTAGCAGCCTTGCGCGGCACAAAGGTAGCTTTTTTTGGCGTCGACAGGACAACAATGGTGCAACGTGTTGGAAAAATGAAGACAAATACATTAATTGTTGTATTTCCTTTTCTGTTGCATTTGATGTGGGGATATGTTTTATCCCACGTGTATTAGGATTGGGGTTTGGTCCTCATGTTTTCTCATAAATAGAAGGCTTGGGGTAGCCTTTAGGGTGTGTGTTTTGAAGTGAAAGCATTGTATCAAGGTTTTACCTTGGAGACGTGAGTCTTGTTGGTGTTGATCTAAGATCTGTTGGAATAATAGATTGGGTGTTTGAAAAGTTACAAGGATGGCTTGTGTTCTGAAGATTTGAGAAAAATAGAAGGCATAACATTGTTGTGGAAGTAGGGTAAAAAGGGCCTGAACCACATAACTCTTTGTGTTCTTGTGCTATTTTTGCTATTTTCATTCTGCTTTTATTTTGTTATCACAACAAATGTTTGCTAGAGTTTAGAACGTTTTGAAAGTGATTTATAGTGTTTCTTGACTTGCTACAGCGCAATATTTTTCCTCTAATGATTTATTCAGATTTGTAGGGTTATAATAATTTCTCTAAAGCATTTGTAGTGTGTTTTCAGATCTGATTATAACAACTGGTATCGAAGCTAGATTTAAAGAGATGGAGAGGCTGCAAATAACGAAAAGATTGGTAGGAAGGAACTGGAATGTTTGGAGCATTTTGATGAAGGTTGTTTTAGCACAAAAGGAGTGCCAAGAGGCCATAGAACCCTCTCAACCAACAGGAATGTCAAATGCTGATTGGAGGAAAATTAAGACTACGGCATTATCTTTCATTCATCCAACCCTAAGCAATGGGATTTTGGCCTCAATCAAACTTGATATGGATCCGCATGATCTATGGCAAACGCTGAAGAATAGGTTTGACAAAGTATCAGGTTTGAATACCTTTCACATTTATCAGAAAGTTTTTAGATGCAAGAAGAGATCTGATGTGTCTTTTATAGATCATTTGGATGAGATGATGGGAAATCTAAATAAGTTAGAGGAATATATAATTGTTATTCTAGATTTAGTTAAATCCTATGCTTTGTTAAACTCCTTACCTGATTCTTGGTCTGCAATTGTGACATCTACTACTACTTCTATGAGTGTTTCATCTATGAAATTTGAACAGGTTGTGTCTACCTTTCAAGATTCAGAAGGAAGAGTAGATGAGTCTTCTAGATCTGAAAATGTTCATGTAGCAGAGGAAAGAGGTAGAAGTAGGAAACGTTTCCCAAGTACGGGGAGAAGCACGGACAGAGAAGTATCACATGGCAGAACTCAAACTCAATAGTGTTGCTACTACAAGAAGAAAGGTCATTTGAAGAAGGATTGTTTTGCATGGAAAGCACAGAAAAATAAAGGAAAGGAGAAGAAGTCAGAAGAAGGAACATCAGAGGTACATGTAGTTGATGAAAATGTTAGTTTTTTGATTCAAAAACAATGTACAATGGTGGTAGATAGATATAGCAGTGACATCTGGTTAATTGACTCAGGTGCCTCCTTTCATATTTGTCCAAATAAGTCTTGTTTTGCATCTTATCATAAAGTTGAATCTAGTTTTGTATATGCTACTAATGGAAAAGCTTTAAAAGTTCTTGGAATTGGAAGTATAAGTCTGCAACAAGCAGAGATGCCAAAGGTGACAATAGATAACGTTAGACATGTTCTTGAAGTTACAAAAAAGTTGATTTCAGTTCCACAATTGGATGATTCAGGTCTGAATTTTAGTAGTGGAGGTGGACATTGGAGGATTTCCAAGGGAATCATGACCATTCTGAAAGGAAAGAAGGAGGGCAGCTTATATACATTGATGGTAGATTCATGCAACTCTATTGTAATAGTTTCTGATACAGAAAATTCTGAAGTGTGGCATAGATGTCTTGGACACATTGGCTGGTCAAGCTTAAAGGTACTTTAAAATCAAACTCTCATTCCTGTATTTTCTTATGCTCAAATTGATTGCAAAGACTGTTTAGTTGAAAAATCTAGGAAAGTAAACTTTCGTAGGGATTTGGACAGCAGAAAGAAAAATAAGTTAGAATTGGTTTATTTTGATGTTTATGGTCCTATGACTCCCATTTCTCTTGGTGGATCTATTTATTTTGTGACTTTAATAGATAATTATACAAGAAAGGTTTGGGTTTATATGCTGAAATCAAAAGATGAAGTATTTTCAGTTTTCAAAACATTTGTTGCAAGAGTAGAAAATGAAATAGGTCTGAAAATAAAATGTTTGCAAACTTATAATGGTGGGAAGTACACTTCTAAAGTATTTGTTGATTTTTGCAACATCAAAGGAATTAGGCACATTCGTACGCCTCCTAGTACACCACAGGAAAATAGAGTTGCTGAAAGATGCAACAAAACATTGCTGGATCGTGCTAGAACAATGGTTTCAGGTGCAGGCCTACTTAAGACATTTTGGGGAGAGGCAATTATGATTGCTGCATATTTGATGAATAGGTCTACACATTCTTCAATTGATAATGTTGTTCTAGAAGTTTTTTGGAAAGGTAAAAACGTTTTATACAGTCATTTAAGAGTTTTTGGATGTGAGGCATTTATGCATATTCCAAAGGAAAACAGAACTAAGTTAGAAGATAGGGCTAAAAGTTGCATATTTGTTGGATATGGAGAAGATGAATTAGGATTCAGACTTTGGGATCCTGAATTGAAACATGTAGTGAGATCAAGGGACATTAAATTCAAAGAAAATGTGATGTTTAGTGAGCTGCAAAAGAAAGACAAGGACAGAAATGGCTCAGAAATCATAAGGACTCCTTTTAGTGTGACTAAAGAAATTGAAAATGATGAAATTCATGGATTTTCCAGATCTGAAAACTTTGGTCAACATGCTGAAAGTACATGGCAGCAAGCTGAGAACTTAGGATAGCAAGGAGAAAATGTAGGACAACAAGAAAATGAGGTAGAAGATGATGAACAACAAGCTATAGATGTGTCTCATTGGGTTAGAAGGTCAACGTGCTCTCCCGCATTGAATTATGTACTTTACAACGATAGTGGTGAACCAGAAACAGTGAAGGAAGCCATGACATGTGTTGATGCCACAAAGTGGAAGGCAGCTATGAATGATGAATGGGAATCACTCCAACAGAACAAAACCTGAGAGGTAGTTCAGTTGCCAAAAGGGAGAAAACCCTTGGTGGCTATACAGAATTAAATCAGAGGCAAATGGGGAAAAACGTTTCAAGGCTAGGTTGTTGGTGAAAGGCTATGCACATAAACCAGGTATTGACTTTCAAGAAATTTTTTCTCCAGTAGTAAAACACTCTTCTATACGTTTAGTGCTATCATTGGTGGCCTGCATGGACTTAGAGTTGGAACAACTTGATATAAAAACAACATTCCTTCATGGAAATTTGGAGGAGGAAATTTACATGAAACAGCCAGAAGGGTATGAAGAATAGCAAGGTTCAGGTCTGGTTTGTAAACTGAAAAAGAGTTTATATGGTTTGAAAGAAGCCCCTAGGCAATGGTATAAAAGGTTTGATACTTTCATGAAGAAGCTATCTTATCAGAAAAACAACCTAGACCACTGTGTGTATTTTTTTGGAGATGTTTCAGGTAAATTTAATGTGTTGTTGTTGTATGTTGATGATATGCTAATTGCTGGAAATGATATAGCAGAGATAAAACATTTAAAATTGGAAACGGGCAAAGAATTTGTTATGCAGGATTTAGGACAGGCAAAGAAAATTCTTGGTATTAATATTTACAGGTACAGAAAAAGGAAGAAGCTGTGGTTGAGTCATGAAGATTACATTGGAAAGGTTCTAAAGTGTTTCAACATGGAGAATGCAAAACCTGTAAGTACACCTTTTTTAGCACAATTTAATTTATCAAAGAAGGATTATCCAAAGTCAAAAGAGGATTTTGAAAAGGTTAAAAATATCCCATATACTTCTGTTGTTGGGTCATTGATGAATGCCATGGTTTGTACATGTCCTGATATTGCTTATGTCGTTGGAGTAGTTAGTAGATTTATGACCAACTATGGGTGGAATCACTGGTTAGCTGTCAAATGGATTTTAAAACATTTAAAGGGCACAAAAGCGCATTGCTTATGTTTTGGAGATGCTAATTTGCACATTGAAGGTTTTGTGGATGCAAACTTTGCTGTTGATCATGATACAAGGCGATCTTCTACAGGGTACACATTTTTTTTTTGGTGGTACAGCAGTGAGTTGGTTGTCACGTCTACAACCACTAGTAACTTTATCTACAACNTTTCACTAGCTTATATATATATATCAATTGGCCTAAATGATTTTAAATAAGAGATTTTTGCAATCTCTTGGATTAAAACAACAAAGGTATGTTGTGTTTTTTGACAGTTTGAGTGCAATTCATCTTGTAAAGAATTTTTCCTTTCATGCCAGGACAAAACATATAGATGTCCAATTCCACTTCATAAGAGAAATCATAGAGGATGGCTTGGTGCATGTTCAAAAGGTNTCAGTTGCCAAAAGGGAGAAAACCCTTGGTGGCTATACAGAATTAAATCAGAGGCAAATGGGGAAAAACGTTTCAAGGCTAGGTTGTTGGTGAAAGGCTATGCACATAAACCAGGTATTGACTTTCAAGAAATTTTTTCTCCAGTAGTAAAACACTCTTCTATACGTTTAGTGCTATCATTGGTGGCCTGCATGGACTTAGAGTTGGAACAACTTGATATAAAAACAACATTCCTTCATGGAAATTTGGAGGAGGAAATTTACATGAAATAGCCAGAAGGGTATGAAGAATAGCAAGGTTCAGGTCTGGTTTGTAAACTGAAAAAGAGTTTATATGGTTTGAAAGAAGCCCCTAGGCAATGGTATAAAAGGTTTGATACTTTCATGAAGAAGCTATCTTATCAGAAAAACAACCTAGACCACTGTGTGTATTTTTTTGGAGATGTTTCAGGTAAATTTAATGTGTTGTTGTTGTATGTTGATGATATGCTAATTGCTGGAAATGATATAGCAGAGATAAAACATTTAAAATTGGAAACGGGCAAAGAATTTGTTATGCAGGATTTAGGACAGGCAAAGAAAATTCTTGGTATTAATATTTACAGGTACAGAAAAAGGAAGAAGCTGTGGTTGAGTCATGAAGATTACATTGGAAAGGTTCTAAAGTGTTTCAACATGGAGAATGCAAAACCTGTAAGTACACCTTTTTTAGCACAATTTAATTTATCAAAGAAGGATTATCCAAAGTCAAA
This sequence comes from Gnetum montanum, assembly GCA_015680685.1. Classification (NCBI taxonomy): domain Eukaryota; kingdom Viridiplantae; phylum Streptophyta; class Gnetopsida; order Gnetales; family Gnetaceae; genus Gnetum; species Gnetum montanum. The sequence goes on from MNCI01003234.1 coordinate 247,478, forward strand.
AGAGGATTTTGAAAAGGTTAAAAATATCCCATATACTTCTGTTGTTGGGTCATTGATGAATGCCATGGTTTGTACATGTCCTGATATTGCTTATGTCGTTGGAGTAGTTAGTAGATTTATGACCAACTATGGGTGGAATCACTGGTTAGCTGTCAAATGGATTTTAAAACATTTAAAGGGCACAAAAGCGCATTGCTTATGTTTTGGAGATGCTAATTTGCACATTGAAGGTTTTGTGGATGCAAACTTTGCTGTTGATCATGATACAAGGCGATCTTCTACAGGGTACACATTTTTTTTTTGGTGGTACAGCAGTGAGTTGGTTGTCACGTCTACAACCACTAGTAACTTTATCTACAACTGAATCAGAGTACGTAGCCCTCACAGAAGCATGCAAGGAGATGTTATGGATGAAGAGATTTTTGCAATCTCTTGGATTAAAACAACAAAGGTATGTTGTGTTTTTTGACAGTTTGAGTGCAATTCATCTTGTAAAGAATTTTTCCTTTCATGCCAGGACAAAACATATAGATGTCCAATTCCACTTCATAAGAGAAATCATAGAGGATTGCTTGGTGCATGTTCAAAAGGTTCATACAAAGCTCAAGGTTGCTAATGCTTTAACAAAACTAGTGATAGCTGAAAAACACATTTTTTATAGGAAGAAGCTTGGGATAACTGAAGCTTAATCAGAAGTGCACATCTCTTAAAAGCTGGTTGGATTTGTCTTCAAGAGGGAATTTGTTGGGAAAATGGAGACAAATACATTAATTGTTGTATTTCCTTTTATGTTGCATTTGATGTGGGGATGTGTTTTATCCCACATGTATAAATAAGAGGCGGCTCTCCCTTGTTCCCCCATCCTGAGTTAGAAGTAGGGAAACTTTGGTAGTTTGATCACTCCAGAGATAGAATATTTTCCATGTGCCCGCAGTAGGAGTCCTAAAGTGAACGGATCTTTATTCGAGCAACATTGTACCTGAACACAAGTTGTGTACGGCAATAAAAACGAACTTCCTGGATAAACCTTGCAGTGCATGGAATAGGATTTTATTTATTGCTTTCTCTCTCACCCTTAAACTCCTAGAATGCGGTATGAGTACAACTTGATTACGAGCATCTAAGGATGTGTATAGATAGTCAAGGAATCGGCTGCTCATCGCAACGCGGTATGAGTATGATTTGATTATGAGCATCTAGTGTGACTACTTGGTAACCCAGTGGCGTATTCAGGATCTACGCTTGGTAATCCCAGTGGTAGTCGTGCACCAAGATGTGTACGGTTAATCAAGGAATCGACTGCTCATTGCACTTAGGCTAAATTAGATTCTCTCAACCCTTTCCTCCTAGTTAAGTGCCTCAGTACGACCACTTCGAGCACGTGCGTTACGCGTGGTGATCCCAGCAACGATTAGCATTTGGTAACCACGGTTACATCGGTTCAGGGTGTGTACAGTAAGTAGGAACGGATGCTGACGCTAGGTAATTTAGACTTAGTCATTAGTTAGAGTTAGTTTCTTCAACTCTTCACCTCGATAGCATAGGACATAAAACATAAAAGATATAAAAATCATATACCTTGGACTTACTTAACCATACACCATAACAACTACAAGTAAGTCTGGGAAGACAACGAATGATTAACCCCAAGTGTTCCATGGGGCGTGTAGGCACTTAGTCTGCGGAGTTCGACCAGATCACGCATGCTACGCTTGTTTCGTATGGTTGAGTGTAGGGGTACCTCGCCACTCATCAGAGGATTAGACATATTGAGATCACACTTATCACTATATTTTGCCTTTTGCTTAATCCAATCCGCTTCACTAGCTTTTATATATATATATCAATTGGCCTAAATGATTTTAAATAAGATGAATTTAACCACTAGGAAGTAACAAGATAATTTAGTTTTACCTTTTGAGCTATTATTTATGCGAGAGATTTATTTCTTAAAAATGTCATAAACAAACAAAGATAGAACAAACTTGATTGAATAAAACTAAATTGGCTAAGTGGTAGAGAAAGAAAGGAGAGATGAGTGACGGGGTTTTTAATTATCTTGTTACCTCCTCCAGTGAAGTTTACTTATCTTGACCAATTGATAAAGATATATATATATATGGAAGCTAGTGATCCTATTGCAAAATGTTTTCCTATTTACACTAGCTGCAAACTCCAAACTTCATATTTCACAATCTGCTACTAAACTCATAATTCACGTTTCTGGTCAACGTGATTGTAACCCCAACGTGATTGTAACCCAAACTTTGCTCTTGGGTTTGTATTCTCTTGGGTTTCTGGTCAACGTGATTGTAACCCAAACGTTTCCCGTCCGTATACGATCGAGTTCCGAATCATGCATCTCATGCCCACAGCAAGTGTAGAGTCTGTTTAATTATTTCTTAAAACAAAATATGAATACAGAAAATATGAAAGACCGAGAATCCGAACACTTACTGGATTTGTGGTGACAACAATCAATCAAATCTTAAAGACAGGACGATCGCAACCAAACGTTAAAATTAGCGTAAGAAAAAAATGTAAAATTAATATATTAACATCGGGAAACCCAAAATGCAGAGCAGCTCTAATCAACAAGCATATCGGTATAACACGGTAAAGAATTGGCGGATCCAGGACAAATACAGTATGCTTGGGACCTTGACAAGTACAGAAAGGTACCCATTTTATTCACAAGATAGCAACCAATTAATCAAACAATCTGATAATTCGAGCCATAGCTACGCTGAAAACTCTTCAGTGACGAGAGGATGCCAAAAACGAAAGCAGCGGCAGAAGCACGGCTGCAGCAACAGACGGCACAAGAGCAAACAGAGACGAACCAGATCCCGTAACTGGGCCTGGTGCAGGCGAACTCCCTATGTCTTCTGCCGCCGCCGCTGATACAAGCACAACAGCCATGATCATCACCGCTGCGTTCTTTCCTGCCATTTTTCTGAGAATCGATGGAGAGATTTCTGCAAAAATCGAAACAGGTTTGCTCAAGCAATTCAGAAACTACAAATCCTTCACAGAACAGCAGAACGACTTCAAGGCACAGCAATTTGGTTGTGGACAAACAGGAATGGCAGTGAATTTTATAGGCCGAAGAGACTACTTTAAAAAAGGGAACCATGTGCACCGCGGATTGACAGATGTTAAGATGCTTTGGCTGCTGCTCTTTGGCTTGCAGCCAACGCGGTGCCAGCGAGCGCCCACGAATGGTCGGTTGGAAAGCAACGACGTTTCAGTGTATTGTTTTCAACGAAGTTGTTGTGTCCCAACATCAGCAAATTCCAATGTAACCCGTTTCTTGGTTCCCAGAAATAAGATTAAACGTTCGAAGAATGACGTTACTGTGTTGAAGCTTTGAATGGGTGGGAAAGTGAGATCCAAATATGTCTCCTCTCGACAGTGTTGATCATTGAAAAAAACTAAACAAGTAGAACATAACGGCGCTTCTGGTACAAAGCCCCGCTACACCAGCTCTTCAACATATCCATCTAAGTTGATTTGTTCCATACGCCTTCAATCGTTGAAGATATCAACACCATGATTTCGTCTGGTTTTGTTTTTTTATTGGAAGTCCATTCAATATACGCAAAAGGAACGCGTAAATGTCGGCAGATTAGGTCGGTACCAGGGAAAGCCGTTGAAAACCCTGCTTTCCTTCGAAGCGAAGTTTACGGCCGTCGTAAGCGCGCTGGCTACAAGCAAAAATTCCAAGGCCCAGCCAGTCCTTCCACATTGACTTGACCCCTACTCATACGCTTAGAAAGAAACTTTGAACGAGAAAGAACCCTTTTCACATATTATTTCCCTGTTCAAGCCTATAAAACCCAGTGCTTATAGACCAACCGGCATTGTATCGGTTAGCCAGGGAGCGTTTACTTGGCGAAAGATTGTCCAGTGTTGCAGAACAGACAGAATGGCAGGCAAGCGCGCAGTGATGATGAGTGTGGTTACGACTATGGCGATTGTATTTGTATTTGTATCAATGGCGGCAGCACAGGATGTGGGGAGTGTACCCGCGCCGAGTCCAGTCACGGGATACGCTTCGTCTCTGTTTGCGGTTATGCCGTCAGTTGCCGCCATTCTACTTCTTCCGCTGCTATCATTTTTGGCATGCCATCGTTACTAGGAACGCCTCTGCATATATTATTTTCCGCGTAGCCGCTTGCGTGTTCGCTGTATTGCAATGTTGCTTTAACTTTTCTAGAACCCCGACTTTGTTCCCCCTTTGCTGCATTTGCGGTTCTAAAATGTCGTTTTTTTCTCCTTCTCTGAGTTGAATTTTCTATGAGATACCATATGCGTTCTTGCACATTGGGCTCCGCTTTACATAATAATAATAAAGCCCGTCGTTAGTGTTGCATTGCATTTGCATCATGTAGTTCCTCCGTTCATTTTGTTTCCAAAGATTTCTTAGATGAAATTCAACTTCAGCTGAAGTGTGGTCCAAGATCGTTTCGGAAAGTATTCAATAAGCGGTGTTTATTTTACATGGCTTTTCGTTATCTCAAACGGAAATCGTTAGATATAAGACCATATCTGTTATATGCCCATTACAATTTCAAGATAATTTGCCGGACCTGAGCCACCTGAGAGTTCCCATGAAACATAACTTGTGAAACGCAAACAACAAGTTTTCGTCAAATCGGCATTAAAAATATATTCAGGTTCCCCTGCTGTTTACTCTGCAGCTTTGAGAAATTTTCTATTTACTGTTCATTTCACAGATCTTTTGCTCCTGGCAAAATCGGTGTTTAACGAAAATCAGAGGCAAAAAGCTCCTCATTCACCATAGGTGCTTCCAGCTATTTCCCGTTTTCAACTGATTCCATCAAATGAAAATACGGGATGCTATAACAAACATCATGGTAAACAAAGTAGAGTTTGAAGGAACCAATGGAAATGGAATTCGTAACATTCTGTAAGACAAGTTTACATTGCTAAACCAATATCGGCTGTTTCATATAATGGAAATGGAAATCGTAGACTACCTGATTATTTGAAATGTATAAATCCTTGTACGAAAGTATGGTTAGCATTAAAGAGATTAAGTACTACCATGTTTGCTATAGAAAGCTGACGGTGCATCATTATCATATTCAGCCCATCTGGTGAGATGCAAGACACATACATGTAAAACAAGAAATAATTTTATAAAGTTATCTAAATTTATGATTTTACATATTAACACATAGTAAAAGTTATTGAGAAATAAATTCGTAAAGAAATTAAAATGAAGATGGTAATTATATTTTTTACTTAAGGTGAGAGATTTTATCCAAATAAATTGATAGGTGAAAATGTCCCTTCACGGACTAAGGGTGAAGTAGATAACTGGCCTTATAAAAAATCATCATCAAATCTTTCACCTACCTACCTTATCAGATCAACCAAAGTGTAGGCCCATGTTGTTGGGATAATCTCTGTGATCATAAATTAACTATTTTCTGTCAGTACCAAGGATTTGATGAGGTTACAACATTCTACCGTTTTTATTAAAAGAGTGGGTTAAACAGATCATTGGTTAAACCAGGGACAGTCGGAAGACTAAATTCACCAATATAATCACTGCCTGAACTTACATATTATCATAGTCACTGGGAATGCAAAACAATCTAACACAATGTGATGCACACTCCAGTGAAAAACAAAAACAAATTGTAATTTGATGAAAATTGTAAACTAGAAATTCATGCATGCAATTATATATCTTCTCCCTTCCTTCAGCGTCGATTTTAAACTTTTAAGCTTACAGAAATTGAAATGATGAAGTCATGGGAAGAGAAACCAAACAGGGTGCCAGTGAAAGCTTATAGGTCTGTTTTATAACCAAGAAAAACAGTCACCCCAAACCAGATTATTTTGCACTAACACTAACAGCAACCAGAACAACAGTACTAAACAGAAGGAAGAACAGTAGCCGTAGTAATAACGACATGAACGCTAGAGATGAAGCATCTATCAAATCCCAACAGCACAACCAGTGTAAAGTTTGACAACATTAGACAGAACTAAATAATGATTGATAAGCTGAAGGCTGTATAAAGGCAAACAAAGCTAGATACCATCGTGCAAAGACAAAATGCCAAACCTCCAAAATGTTTATTCGTTCTTTAGGCAATCGCCTCGTGCTTGCATAAGGCACAAATGCTGGTCATGGACATGTAACATAGAATAATAAAGTGGAAATGATGATCCCTTTAATCTCACAAGCCAACAGTGACCAAATCTATGAACACTTAACAACATACCCATAACACACAACAACAAACAGACAAGCTTTCCTATCAATGAATAATGTTTTAGTGAAGCCAAGGTAACTTGTCTCCACATGAGTCGTCATATCAAATTCCATATCTAGATTTGCAACCAAAAGTAAGATCAAACAACTGGATATATATTTTACAGCAAGAATATTTCCTTCAAATTTACAGAAAAATTCCAAGAAAAGCATTTGACCACAAGCCTGTGCCTTGTACTTCAATTCCAATTTCAATTCCTCATTCCCTTCCTTAATGCACCCGAGGGTTTTAGTTTCTTAGATAAAATTAAAAGCTTCCATGTACCGTTGTGAATACTCTCTTTTTACATTGCATCTCATGATAGAATAGCTATAAGAAAACATAAAGCATTTTTTTAAAAAAATTCTAGTATATCATTGCCTATAATAAAAACATAATAAGTCAATCTGTTGGATGATACGCCTGAGTTGGCCTCCTGGATCTTTGCTAAGCATCCTTCACCACATGATCATCTAATGCAGAAGCAAATTTGCCCTACTGGTTGTCCTTCTCAGGTGCCCATCAAATATCTTAAACAGCCTAAATAGAAGCATTTCTCGTAATATCGGCGTCTTTTTAGAAAATTTTACTTTCTTATTAACATCATCTTCTTCCTTCTGTTTTAGTTTCTGAATTCCAAAGACCATAACGTATTCGTGAAGGCATAAATTTCAAAATATAAAAACAATCGAGCAATAGGATTATCTAGTCCAAAAATTGTAACTCTCTTCTTTAGGGATTATGTGACGTTTTGTGATGTGTTTATGAGTTTTCCTTTTTGGTTTTCTTTGTGTGCCAGGGTTTTGACCATGAATGTGGTTTTGGCTATGATGTACATTAAAACTATTAAATAAAGGTTTTATTTTTGGGCTGTTTTGGCCTTGGGGATTTATAATTGATAAAGGTGTAACATGAACGGATGATTGCATTCGTACACTTTGCATGAGTTGAATTTTTAATGTTCAACCAAAAAGAAATTAGCTTGACACATTAAGGAATATGGTGATATTTAAGGAATATGGTGATATTTAAGAAATTAGCTTGACAGATTTAAGGAATATGATATGATCTATTGCTATTTTAATATTTTGAGATGTGTATGAATAAAATTAAAAAGAAGAACTTGACCTATGAATGGAGGATGATTGCTTTAGGTTTTTTAATGATAATTTTGGAGGAATAAGATTTATTAAAAATCAAGAATAAAATCCCCTTTCACAATGGCAGTAGAAAGGTTGCATTATAACCTTTTAGTACTCATGAGACGATGCAACACTGGTTGTATCAAGTGTGACATCCCGTCCTGGAATGTCATGGCAAACGTCAAATATACGATATATTACACATTATGCATACGAAGAAAATATATCAAATGTGAAATATATGTGATATTTGACATTATGTATAAAGAAAATAATAGGAAAAATGTAGAAAGAGAAAGAAAAAAATACTTTATTGATATGGAATAGCATATCCGAATTGTGTTCTGAGAGTGTTCTTTAGGGTTTTCTTCCTTTGGCATCTATTCCTTAGAGGCAATCTAGCACTGCCACCACGGTTAGGCTATAACCCGGTCATGAGCCACAATATCGCATGGGCCGCGATATCGCGTCGGCCCCTGCGATATCGCATACGTGATATCGTAGCCCGTCGCCAGTTCTATAAATAAGAGGCGACTTTCCCTTGTTTCATAATCTAGATCTAAACCCTTAGCTAAACTTTAGCAGTTTTACCATTCCAAAGATAAAATAATTTCCATGTGCCCACAGTAGAAGTCTCAAAGTGAACAGATCTTTATTCAAGTAAATTGTACCTTAGCACACATTTGTGTACGGCAATAAAGACAAACTTTCTGATAAACCTTGCAGTACATGGACTAAGCTAAATAGGACTTAATTACCGTTAAATGTTTAAATGCTTTCTTAGTTAATTAATTCTCTCTCAACCCTTAACTCTTCTAATTAAGTGCATTCAGTACGACTGATTCGAGCACGTGCGCTACGCTTGGTAACCTAGTAACAAATAGCGTTAGGTAATCCCAGTAGTGTTGCACTAGTTCAGGGTGTGTACGGCAAGTGGGAACAGATACTAATGCTAGGACGATTAGAGCTTAGTTAGTGAAAGTTAGTTACTTAGTCTCTTCACCCTCTTCCTATTAGCATAGGCGTTAAAAAGATAAAAGACATAAAAATCACATGCCTCAAGCTTACTTAACCATACAACCGTGACAAATACAANGCTTAAACGAACCCTTAGGGTTAATCAAGAGAAAAAATAACATAACGGTAAATAGCACAGCGAACAAGGATAAATGTCTGCTTCTTCGAACAAAAGCACTTCACCGCCTAGGAACAACACTAGAGACAGTCGGCGGCACAACACACATAACCAAAATCCGCCAGTTCCTCAACAATTCAGTGTGATATATATTCATCATGATGAATATATACCCGACTTTACCTTTTTCTTCCATCAAGATGAACAACTGCATTGGAGAGACTTGGAGGGTAACATAGTGTTGCCTCCAAACAGAGCAACCACCAACATGCTCCTTCGTGCCCTTGCACGAATTGGCATGTCACAATTATACGCTAAGTATGTTGTATGCGATTACAACGCAAGAACTACCATTCCAAAGAAGCGCAACGTCAACAGGACTCACGACAGGAGAGTTACCACACATCGTTGAAGGGCAAAGACCCCTATAATGCTTCACCCTTCTTAAACGAAATTGAGGGTGTTGAACCTATTTTCATAGGTTCTCCACAAAACGATGTTCCCCCTCCTAACGATGGTCAGAAGGTAATGTATCAGAACCTGCGCTCCATGATTCACAACCCTAGTTCTGACTCCCATGAACACCAAGTGTTCAACGAGGGAACACAAACACATGACAAGGGTGAGCATTCTGATCGTCATCACGATCAGGGCCAGGACCACCGAAGAGAAGGTAGGGAACATCATCATGGCGATGGTTCTCCTTCTTCTTCCCCTTCATCATCACATTCACCCTCTCCTTCAACATCAGGATGCAGTCATAAGGAACCTAACTGTGAGGATAAGGGTAAGAAAAATGAGAGACCTTGACGAGAGAGTCGAGAGCGGGGACGAGGGCACTCTAGAGAATCAAGGCATGAAAAAAGGGAAAGTAGGGAACCACGTAAACATCATAGATTCTATGAGAAAAATGACAACGAAGAACCCCTACTTGCAACCCGAAGCNGCTATGAGAAAAATGACAACGAAGAACCCCTACTTGCAACCCGAAGCATGTTAGACATAACGGAGGTCGTTAGAATTCCTACAAGGCACTAGAAAGATAGCAGGATCAAGAAATTGGATATGAATAACATCCCACAATTTGAGGGGGGATACAACGCTGATCCTCAGAACCACTTACAAGCATTTCACGATGCATGTGCCTTGCAAAACATCAAAAATGAGTGGAAAAAAATTAAAGTTTTTCCAAGGACACTAGTAAAAGAAGCGGAAAGCTGGTACCGGTCCTTAGAACCGGAAACCATTAGGAGGTGGAGCATGATGCTAGAACTGTTAATGATAAGTATCAAACGTACTCCCGAGTGTCCAACTTGCGAAAACAAATCCAAGGATGAATGCAAGGAGCTCATGAATCCTTGGATGCTGCCATGGATCATTATTATACATTGTTACATCGTTGCCTACGCCATGGTTACTCGCAGCAGGATCAACTACGCCATCTCGTAGATGGACTTAGGCATGAAACTAGGAGAACCCTTGGAACATATGCCCAAGGGAGATTATCCGAGCTTAGGTCCCATTGGATCCATAGATTGCTGGAGAAAGTAGCTAAGGAAGAAGGAGAGTTACATAAGAGAGAAAGTGTGGAAGAGTACAACCGCGATCCTTCCCTCCGAAAAAGGGAAGTGTGATTCTGTGAGGAGGAGGAAGAGTCACCACTTGAAGAGTTGGTGCATAGGAAAACCTTGCCGCTACAAAAATTAACAGCAGAAGTTTCGGCTAAGGTAGACCAAATGTGGAACTCTTTAGATAGTAGATTTGAAACCGTTTTGAAAATCGTAGAGGAGTCTAAGGAGCGAGGTAGTGACTATGACAAAAAGAAAAAAAGGGATTTGGACCATGCACGTAACAAAGGTAAGGGTAAAATGGCTATCACTAAAGAGGTTGTGGATTCTGATATAGACAATGATGGTGGATGTGAGATATGCCAATATGACCATCCTAAGGAATGTTGCCCAATAATCTCACATCTACAAGAGTCTGGGGTGTATGCACTCAACCCAAGACTTAACAAACGGCAAGCACCCTATCGGTTACCTTATCCCCAAGGTAGCCCAAGGCAGTTCCACCAACCCTTAACGTATTATCCAAGTGAAACTCCACCACAACCTATTGAACAACACCAGCAGTGGCAATACCCACAATCATGGGGGATGCCACCACCTAGGCAACAATACCCTTACCAGCAATCGGATCCATATGGCTATTACGTGCAGTAGCCAATCTCTCCACATGACTCTATTGGTCGTGTGACACCACCCCGTCACTACCAAGATTGGTAGTATTATAGGACACCTTCTCCTGGGAGAGACACACCACATACATACCATCCTCCAAATCCACTCGCAACTCTTACACCGATAGCTCCACTACCACCCGCTCCAACAATGCAAGGGGAACTCCCCACTCAGCCGTAGCAACGCAATGCTATGAGAGCCGTAAACCTTCAACCCGCTACTGGTTCTGGCAACTGTACAAGGAGAAGACCTTTCTTCAAAACCAACAGTCCAAACAAGCTCTCACAACCACAAGCAGTTGAGCCTTTGAACGTTCCTCCATCAAATAAGGCTTCAGAGCTCCTTTCAAACCAACAACAGAGCTCAACACACACGGTTATGTTAACACATACCATCACTGACTGAATCAAGGAGGGCCACCTTCCTAGGAAATTCTCTGATCCTGGAAGTCCCTTGATTTATCTCCAAGTCACTAGGAATGAACCACGTAAAGCTCTTCTGGACTTAGGTTCTAAAGTCAACTTGATATCGCAAGAAATATATAAAGCTTGGAACCTGCCTCCACTAAAGAAGAGCAATATTCGCTTAGAGCTAGCTGACCAATCCATCACCGTTCCCTTGGGACTGGTGGAGGACATCGTTACCACTGTGTGTGGTTGGTCATACCTAGCTGATTTCCTAGTGATACAAGTAAACAATGACAAAGGGGACTTCCCAGTAATAATGGGAAGGGCATGGCTAAGCACCATAAACGCATGCCTAGGAATCTGCGATCTTTCCTTCGAAATATCTAAGGAAAACACTTTTGGGAAGATTGAGAAGAAGAAAGTTCCATGCATCACATACAATGATACAAAGGGTGATGGTGTACAAGAATGTTCAACATTGCCTGCATGCAACTGGTGTGCCCAGGAAATCAACATGCAAAAGTGCCTGTATGTAGCAACCACACAACAAGAAAACACCTAGTGGTTGATAGCTAATCAAAAAAGCAACTCACGAACATGCATGGAACTAACTGAGGGGATAACTTACGCTCACGTTGAAAGCATAGATATACTGGAGCAAGAGTGTCGCCAACTTCCAACCTTTAACCTGAAAACATCAAGTGGGAGAAGTTGGACATTTCTAAGAAATTCAAATAAGTGCTCATTATTTCGAATCTCTCCCTTTCAATTCAGTCATGGGAGAGATGGCCACCTATGCTGATCATTTGAAGCTCTCAGTTATTTTTTAAGTTTTTTGTTTTACACATTTTTGTTTTACAAATTTCTTTATCTTTTCTTATTTTTGTTTTACAACATCGTTTATACTATTTCATTTCTTTATGTGTTTGTTTATTTTGTTTGATTCGTCACCTAATAAGTGCTTTGATGGTGGTATGAACTGTATTTAATTGATTGCTAATGTTTGGTTTTTACCTTTAAGTTATGATGTTGACACTAAGGTATGGTTTTTTTGATATAACAAGCAATGAGTCCACTTAATCCATACATCCATAAATTTCTACAGTCTCTCTTGGCTTGGAACTGTACAATCCCCTTTCTCAATAATAAGAACTATCAACGAATCGGTGACTAGGCATTTCTCACGCTAAAGAAGGACTCAAGGATTGAAAAGGGTGTGATTTCAAAGGGATTTGATGCATTTGTGTTGGCCATTCTCTTGGGTGCTTGGATGTTTTGTTCTTGGGTTTTCCTTACCATTCCCATGTTGCTCCATTATCGGGAAGCTGAGTTAATAAAAATAATAAGTCTTTGCATGGTGTGGTTCTCACGCAAAACACAAAAAAAGAAGAAGTGAGAATTCAAAGCACACCCCTTAGATGAAATAATCATTTGGGCTACAAGCACTAGTTATAGAACTGAATAAACATGTTCCCTCTAACTAAGGCCCTTCTCGCTTCCTACGTTCTCCTTTTTTGTTTCGTCGGAATGGTGGTGACTCTTAGGTGGAAGCATTCTCGTTACTTCAAGTGGATGGATTGGCCAAGTGCATTAATGCGAAGTTACTGGATGTGGTTGGTTTGAGGCCAGATTTGGAATGAAAACTACTAAGTCACATTAACCATAACTACACAAGGGGCTGTACACCACCTTGTTCTTGAGACTCCATTCCATTCTTTTCTTACCATCCTTCTTTCTCCATTTTTCACCTCATTGTCGATTGTATCAATGGCTCATATTTTGGTTGATGCATTGTTTTCTTTTTGGTAAACTCTTGTGGTTAAGAATTTAACTCTTGCTTCCAAATGACATTTCTAGAGCCTATGGACTCTTTGAATGTGGGATTGTTAGGGCATTAAGGGCATGAGCCTGCTTTGGGGAGGACCCACTGGCATTCCTATTTGGTGCATCCGTTAATATCTTTCTCTTAAACATTTCTGCAATCACCATTTATTTTTTTCATCTCCATCTTTGACATCCATTTTATCGGCATTTCTGTTGTTCCTTTTTCTCCATCTTTCTTATTCCTTATCTTTTTCCATTCTATCACTACCGGAGGTTTGCTCTCAGTCATGGGGGTCCTAGTCCAATTTTTTCGATTTTCTCCTAACCCCTACACCTTGGGTAGCCACCAGTATTATATCTCTAGATCCGCATTAGCCATATCACAACTCAGCCAATGGACCTTACATTGAGACAAGGTATTGACTGCCTTGTGATTCATTTACCCTTGCTAATATCAAACTGTGTTGTGTGTGCAGATGGCAATCATACAACAACAGAGTGGATCTGGAGGAAACACTTGGAATGGACTGGCGCTGAAGCAGTTATGCAAGAAATAGGATTGATGACGCACTTATGGATGGACAATGAAAGGCACAATCTTAGCGTCGGCAGCAACAAACTTCTTCTTTTCTCTCTCTCTTCTCTCTTCTCTCTCAGCTTCCAAATAAGGCTAGATGTCAAACGTGTATAATGTTCACTCTTGTTGTTATGAACACTAAATTTTGCCATGTATTGTAATGATGATCTGTTTACATGTCACCCCATCTACCATTAGTGTCATTCAAGTGAATAATCTCATACCTTCCCAATATTTTGTAAGGAACTCGAGGACGAGTTTTCATTTAGTCATGGAGGTATGATGAGTTGCGATATCGCATGGGCCGCAATATCGTGTACGCGAAATTGCATTTGCCCCTGCGATATCGCGTACGCGATATCGCAGCCCGTTGCCAGTTCTATAAATAAGAGGAAGCTTTCCCTTGTTTCATAATCTAGATCTAGGCCCTTGGCTAAACTTTAGCAGTTTTACCATTCCAGAGATAAAATAATTTCCATGTGCCCACAGTAGGAGTCTCAAAGTGAACGAATCTTTATTCAAGCAAATTGTAACTGAGCACACATTTGTGTACAGCAATAAAGATGAAATTTCTGATAAACCTTGCAGTACATGAACTAAGCTAAATAGGACTTAATTACCGTTAAATGTTTAAATGCTTTCTTAGTTAATTAATTTTCTCTCAACCCTTAACTCTCTTAGTTAAGTGCATTCAGTACAACCACTTTGAGCACGTGCACTACGCTTGGTAACCCAGTAACGAATAGTGTTTGGTAATCCCAGTAGCGTTGCACTAGTTCAGGGTGTGTACGGAAAGTGGGAACAGATACTAATGCTAGGACGATTAGAGCTTAGTTAGTGAAAGTTAGTTACTTAGTCTCTTCACCCTCTCCCTATTAGCATAGGCGTTAAAAAGATAAAAGACATAAAAATCACATGCCTCAAGCTTACTTCACCATACAACCGTGACAAATACAAGTAAGCTTGGGAAGACAACGATTGATTAACCTTAAGTGTTTCATAAGGCGCGTAAGCACTTAGTCCTTGGAGTTCAACCGGATCACGCTTGCACGCTCGTATTTGTATGGTTGAGTATAGGGGTACCTCGCCACTCATCACTTAGTCAGAAGGGATGGCCAATCCACTTCCTATCCCGCTTCACCTGACTCCTGTGACTTGCCTATACCAACTCCGCCACTTCATGTTGGCACGACTTCTAACCCTAGGTATAAATGCCTTAGGTCAAACCCCCAAAGGTTACCTTAAGAGACACGTCTGTTATTACAATGCACCCTTTTGAGTTTTAATCACAACTACCCTTTCGGGTCTTTTTAAGATAACAATAACACTTGTTATGAAGAGATACCATCTTCATTAGGTAGCAGCATCATTTCTAACTCAAACAAGTCCACATTCATTATCTCTTTTCAACTCCAATGCTTCTATTATGATCCTGTGCTCCAATAATTTGATTTCTCCTTTGAACTTGAAGTTGTTTCTTGCTTGTTCTGTAAACAAGATATATTTGAGAAAAATTATATGGAAAATTAAATATTACTTTCTTAATACTTACTTCATTTTCTAAGATAATGACAAAAAGGTGAATTAAAGATTTATCAACCACCAATCGCCAGTGCTAACCAAGGTCACACAAAGTGCAACTTGGATCTGGTTACTCAAGTGAAGGCATGGGAAATTCTTTATTCCCAATTGTTATTATCATAGATATTTTACTTATCTAATTGAAATATAATTTAAACAATGAATAAAATAATAAGATTTATCAAATACAAGTAAGAGTGAGATACTTCCTGATCTTGATCAACCTTATGAATTGATGGGAGTGATTGTAATTTTTCCATATGTGGTATGTGATCGGATGGTTTTGTTTAGGATAGCAAAGCTTGATCTTGATTCTTCTCAACTTCTTCTTTAGAAATTAACTCTAGTAACTTCTTAACTTAAAAGAATCTGACACCGTACCAAATATAGTCCAAAGTTTCAATGAAGAATGTTGTTGATCCATCCTCATTAATTATTGCAAAGTAATTTGTAAATTATGGTTCTTAATAAATACTATCCATCAACATCATCTACTCCTGAATTCTGAAATTTGATTTTTCTACTGAAGATTCAAAATAAGCAGAATATGCACTTGCCAATGGAATTGCATGTTGAATTGATGGAAACATCTTTTTCAAATCAGGTTCATTTTCCAAAGATTCCTTTATAGATCCATATTTTAAGAATTGATAAACACTACTTCCAACTTTTGCATTGAAGTCTCCACAAAAAATAAATGGAACTAGATCGGTATAACTTAGGAATAATTTCTTCTTCAAACTTTCTTCTATTTGCTTAATCAAGTATGCTCCTTAAAAAAGTCTAATATCTAAACATGTTGGTTTGGCAATTAAATGTGTGTTAACCACGCATACACATCTTTCTGATAATTGAATTTTTAAAATCAATGCCAAGGCTATGTGATTTTTCCGAAATCTTAATTGTTCTTTCTTTTCCATTGCTTGAAGTTTTGGAATTTCAAAAATCATATTTTCTAAACTCCATTCAAATGATTGTACCAATTCAAATTTGACTTCTTTATAAAAGATTACACAACCATCCTTGTTGTGATTTCTGCAACAGGCTAATCTATATGGCTCAAAAGAAGAACTTCCATAAGAACCTTTTTGCTTATAAATATCTCTATATCCCATCTTTTCCAAGTTTGGTTGCAATTCGTATAGAAATCCCCATGGCAAGACTTCTTGTAAGCATAAGACATCAACATCCAAATCTTCTAACTGTGCTAAGATGCATGGATATTGATATTCATGTTAATCCAAAGCCCATGGTGGACATAACAACTGTTGTTTCTCACTTGCAAGAGATCTTGCAAGCATGTTGTATGTTACAACTTTCATTCTTATTCTTAGATTCTTTTCTGAATCATTTCTCTTCATGAGTATCATACTTGTTGAAACGTGATTTTGAGTCTCCATGTTATTTTACCCTATGTTTTGATTACAGGATGGATTAATATACCCTTTTCTTGATGGTTGAAGATTGTTCTATTTCCTCAACTAATTCTCCAACTAATACATCAAGTGATCATTAACTAATATATCGACTAATAATCAACTACATCAACTGAATAATTACATTATCTATTTTTATAATTACATTATCTAATTTTAGTAATATTTGATGACATCATATAATTTTAGTAATATGTAATTATATTATCTAATTCTTAACGGCCTTTTTACCTCTCTTAAGAACACTGACTCCAACAATATAATTAATGACATGCTAGAGTGATCTTAAGACTATTTGCAAGGGTTATGCACTAAATCTTACAGCCCAAAAGGTTGAATTTCTAATATCATCAAATTATCAGGTGCGTAGATGATAAATTTGATCTCACCATTGAGTTCAGAAGGGTGAAAATTGTTGAAAATGGACATCGTATGCTTGAGTGATGTCAAAATTAAACTTTTGAGAATCTCGAGGCACTATATTGGGCAATGAGTAAAAAATAATTTTCAAGGTTCCCTGGGATGGATTTGACTCCACCATTGGGTTTGGAAGGTTGAAATCTATAGTGAACAACTCTTTGTTTGCTGAAAAAAGCTTCCAAGATCAAAAGTTATGGTTATGGCTTCTAGAGTCTAAGATTTTTGGTACAAAAAATGAGACTTCTCGAGAGGTCACCCATCCCAGTTCTACTCCAAAACAAGCATGCTTAATTACAAAATTTTTATTGTTATGGTTACTACGACACCAAATTCAAATTTAAAAAATATTTTTGTGTGATTCTAATTTAAACTAACAATTCAATGATAGTAAATTTGAGTTTTCTGTCAACTAACAAAATTTTCAATTTTTTTCCTCAGTTGACGAATAATTGAAAATTTTCCATCAGATAAAGAAGAATTTGCTACTTCATTCCAACGGCCACAGTGATGCATTGGCAGTGACCTCGGTGGCTGCTAGGTGACATCAGCAACCATGCTGGGTGCATTTAAAGGCCACCACACATGGTGCTCAATTCGCTGCCACAGCCTATGGAGGGGGAGGGAAAAGAGAAACGTGGTGCAACCTACATAGGGGGAGAAGGGGGAAAGAGAAATGCAGCATGGCCTATGCAAGGTCAGCAAGAAGGCTCGTAGAAGCCGAATTGGCTCTCATATGGGCATGTGCGGTCATCTTAGGGCCTACGCGGACCTTCCTAGGGTTCATGTGGTCCACTCTGTCGCTTGTGCGGCCTATTTCAAGGTCCACGGGGCCCTCCACTAGGCTTGCATAGCCCTTTTTAGGGCCCACGCAACCTATTACTGGGTTCATGCAGCCTATCACTGCGTTCACATGGCTCGTTATAGAGCTCATGTGGTCCTTCGTAGGGCTATGTGGCCTTTGTTGGCACGTGAGCCTTGTACAAGGGTTATTATATATATATATATATATATATCTCTCTCTCTCTCTCTCAGCAAAGCGATGATTAGCAGTGTCAAAAGGCACCAGAAGAGGTGGTGTTTGGCAGCATGAGAGGTGGTGTTCGATGGTGCAGGAGGCAGTGTTGAACGGCATGGGAGGTGGTATTCGACAACGCGAGAGGCGATGATCTACGACATTGGAGGTAGCGATCTATGGCACCGTTCATATTTGCTGGCACTATGGACAGTTGAAAATCATGGTAGATTTTTCAACGACGACGCTGACCACAGTGCATGTGTTGGTGGAAAGGATAAGTGACAAGCAACAAAAAAATGTGACTAGGGTTTCAACGACAAGCAAGGTTTTGTGCAAGCACAGACGATGCGACGATGGCCAAAAGGGTTTCGTCATGGTAACAACCAGTGACAGTAGAGCAAGACATGACACAGTAGGATATCGCAGGGCATGGATAATGGCTAACAGAGGGTGATAGGGAACCCACAACCTCCCACTTAAAACAAATTTTTTTTCTAATTATTCTTTATATATATATATATATATTTGTTTAAAGTGGGGGGCTGGGTTTGAACCCACAACTTTTTATTATTATTTTAATCCGTCTTGCCTTGACGGTTGATGTGGCAGTTCGACTGATGACAAGGTGGAGGTTGAGTATGGGTAAAAAGAAATTTCGAGTTGATTCCCAACCCTAATTTTTTTTATTTTTGTTTAAATAACAAATTAATAATTTTAATAATTTAATAATATTTTAATGCACGTATAACAAGAAAATTTAAACATCAATATCTTCCAAACCGTAAGTCCAACTGAGATGAAATTTATGCCATTGGAATCGTCTTGATGAGTACTATGCATTAGATATAGTCTTAGGGTTCAAAAATGAAGTTGACTTTTAAAGAATTAAAAAGACTAAACTAGGCTATTTTGTTGAATTAACATTTCTAGGCTGACATATGATAACTTTAAATTTTCTAAATTACTTGGATAGTGAATTTCAACAAAACAAGATCAATTCAGGTCATGGTTACTAACTTTTCTTGAAAGAAATTTAACAATGATCCTAATCAATTAATAATTATAGTATTAAGATAGGTAAAAGTTACCTAAATTGTTGTATCATTGTCTTACCAACATCTCTTGTAATTGATGAATCTTAATGAGGTGTTGATGAGAGCGGTTACTATAACAGTTATTCTAATTATTAGAGCGATTACTCTAATTATTAGAGTAGTTGCTCCTAAGCCTATAAATACAGTGCCCAGGCGCACAATTGGGAGGAAGTCTTTTAGCAGTCAAGTAGTGAAACTCTTATAGTCTGTTTGAAAGTTAGAGTATTTTTCAAGTGCCCGTAGCAGGAGGTCTAAGTGTGGACGGATCTTTATTCAAGCATTGATGTACCTGAGCATACCATTGTGTTGGCAATAAAGACGAGCTCTTTGATTCATCCTTGTAGCACTTGAGATTTGTTTTCTTACGCATTTATTTTATTTTATTTTCTTATGCATTTATTTTATTTTATTTTATGCACTTTACATTTATGTTATTAGCACAGCAATTCATTTTGATCAATTAAGCAAATCGTTAAATTACACAAGTACGACCACTTCGAGCATGCATGTAATGCTTGGTAACCCAATAACGATTAGCGTTTGGTAATCCCAGCAGTGTTGCACTGGTTCAAGATGTGTACAACAAGTGGGAACGGATGCTGGTGTTATGATTAGTTAGAACTTAGTTAATGAGTAGATAAGTGAAATTAGTCACTTAGTTACCTCTCTACTTCCCTACTAGCGCAAGACATAAAAACATAAAAGCTATAAAAACCATATGCCTCCAACTTAACCATACAATCGTGACATACAGGTAAGCTTGGGAAGACAACGATCAACCAACCCGTCCTTGTTCCATAAGGGCGCATAAGCACTTAGTCCTTGAAATTCAACCAGATCGTGCATGAAACGCTCATTTTTTATGGTTGAGCATAGGGGTACCTCGCCACTCATCATTGGCACCGTTACTGAGGACTTAGTTGTTTGTGCGCTAACTGGAACATAGGAAATCATTCACATCATTGGAACGAACCCTTAGGGTTGGTTGACAAAATAATAAACAAGAATACATTGCACACTAAACAGACAAGTAGGCCTCCTTCTTCGTACGAAAGTGCCTCACCGCCTAGGTCTGAAACAGGAAACAGTCGGTGGCATAATACACATGACGTTGATCTACCTGTCCCTCAACAAGTTCGAGTGGTATATATTCATCCTGATGAGTATATACCAAACTTCACCTTTATCCTTCATCAAGATGAACAATTGCGTTGGCGAGACTTAGAAGGTAATATAGTGTTACCTCCCGATTGTTTAGTCCCGAGCATGCTTCTTCGTGCTCTCACACGAATTGGCATGCCACACTTACCCGCAGAATACGTTGTGCAAGACCATGATTCGAGAGAATACCATCCCACAGATGCACAACGTCAAAGGGACTTGCAACAGGAGAGACATCATAAGTCTTTAAAGGGTAAGTGGTCCTAGGATGCCCCACATGTCTTAAGCGAAAATGAGGGTGGTGAACCTACCTCAGGCAATCACCCACACAATGATGTTCCTCCCCTTGACTTTGGCCAAGGGGTTGTGTATCAGAACCTTCATTTCACTATTCATAACCCAGGTTCTGATACACACGGGCACAAAGGGTCCAAAAAAGGGACACAAACTCATGATAAAGGTGGACATTCTAATCGCAATCGCGATCGGGGCCGAGACCACAGAAGAGAAGGTAGCAGACACCATCATGGTGACGATTCTCCTTCTTCTTCACCTTCATCATCTCCTTCACCCTCTTCTTCAATATCTGGATGCGGTCATAAAGAAAAAGACCATGGGGATAAAGGTAGGCAAAGTGGAAGTCATAGACGAAACAGCCAGAAAAGGGGACAAGGGCACTCTAGAGAGTCACGACATAGAAGAAGGGAGAGTAGGGAACAATGTAGGCATCATAGACTCCATGGACGAGACGATCACGATGAACCCCTCCTCACTACTTGAAGTATGTTGGACATAATTGAGGCTGTTAAAATTCCAACAAGGCATCAGAAAGATAGTAGGATCAAGAGATTAGATATGAACAACATTCCACAATATGAAGGGGGATACAACGTTGATCCTCAGAATCATTTATAAGCATTCCATGATGCGTGTGCCTTATAAAACATAGAGAACGAATGGCAAAAACTTAAGTTGTTCCCACGGACATTAGTTAAAGAAGCAGAAAGCTAGTACCAGTCTTTAAAACCAGAATCCATTCGTAGGTAGAGTACTATGTTAGAACTATTTAATGACAAGTACCAAATGTACTCTCGAGTGTCTAACTTGCAAAAGCAAATCCAAAGCTAGAAACAAGGAGAACATGAACCCTTGGATGTTGCCATGAGCTGATACTATGCACTGTTACATCGTTGTTCTGGCCATGGTTATTCGCAAAGGGATCAACTGTGCCATCTCGTGGATGGGCTTAGGCATTAAACAAGAAGAACCCTTGGGACTTATGCCCAAGGGAGACTATCTGAGCTTAGGTCCCATCAAATTCAAAGACTATTGGAGCAAGTTGCTAAGGAAGAAGGTGAGCTACGGAAGAGAGAAAGTGCAAAAGAGTATAACCGAGATCCTTCCCTTTTGAAGAGGAGTAAGATTTCGTGAGGATGAAGAAGAGTCACCACTCGAAGAGATGGTGAATAGGAAAAATTTGCCTATCCAAAAGATGACATCAAAAGTTTCAGCAAAGGTAAACCAAATGTGGGATTCCCTAGACAATAGATTTCAAACTGTTCTTACAATAGTAGAGGAGTCTAGAGGGCAAGGTAGTGAGAAAATAAAAAAGAAAGAGGCTGAACATGCATGTAGCAAGGGTAAGGGCAAAGTTGTCATCATTGAAGAGGTTGTGGATTCGGAAATAAACAATGATAGTGGATGTGAGATATGTCAATATGACTATCCTAAGAGATGTTACCCTGTAATCTCACATCTGCAGGAGTCTGGGGTGTATGCACTCAACCCACGATTAAACAAAAAGCAAACACCCCAAAGGTTACCTTATCTTCAAGGTAACCCAAGGTAGTTCCACCAACCCTTAACATATTATCTCAAAGGAACTCCACCACAACTGATTGAGCAATATCAACAGTGGCAACACCCACAATCATGGGGAATGCCACCACCAAGGCAACAATATCCTTACCGGAAACCTGACCCGTATGGATATTACATGCAGCAGCCAATCTCCCCACGTAGCTCTACTGGTCATGTCACTCCTCAACCTCACTACCAAGCCCGCGAGTATTATGGGACTCCCTCTTCTAGAGGCGATATTCTGCAAGCATATCATCCTTCTCATCCGACCGCATCTCTTTCACCAATAGCTCCACTACCACCTACTCCCGCGATACAGGGTGAAATCCCTACCCAGCCGCAACAACGTAATGCCACAAGGGCTGTTAACTCTCAACCTATTATTGGTTCCAACCACCACATGAAGAAAAGACCTTTCTTTAGAACCAATAGTCCAACCAGGCCCTTGGAATCACAAGCCGCTAATTCCTTAGATGCCTCAATATCAATCAAAACTTCAGAGCCCTCTTCAGCCCAATCACCAAACTCAACGCATATGGTCATGCTAACACATGTTGTCATCGATTGGATCAAAGCTAGCCATCTTCCCAGGAAATTCTCTGACCATGAGAGTCCTCTGATATACTTACAAATCGCTGGAAATGAACCATGCAAGGCTCTTTTGGATTCAAGTTCCGGTGTTAACTTGATTTCTCAAGAAATGTACAAAGCCTGGAACCTACCTCCATTAAAAAAGAGCAACATTCGTCTAGAGTTGGCCGACCAATCCATCATTGTCCTGTTGGGACTAGTTGAGAACATTGTTACCACTGTTTGTGGGTGGTCGTATAGTGACACATAAATGTAGTTACCACTAGTTAAGGAAGAAATCAAACAGCTTCTCAAGGTTGGGTTCATATACCCCATTGTTGATAACGAATAGATTAGCCCCTTAGTTATTGTGCCTAAAAAGGGAGGCAAATGGAGGGTGTGCATAGATTTCAGGCTACTAAATATGACAACATTTAAAGATCACTTTCCATTGCCATTTTTCGACCAAGTCTTAGACACCATCGCAGGGCATCGCTATTACATTTTTCTGGATGGATATAGCAAATATAACCAAATACAAATAGCCCCAAAAGATCAGGCCAAGACTACATTCACTAGTCCTTGGGGAACGTTTGCATACAAATAGATACCGTTTGGCTTGTGCAATACCCTTGCAACATTTCAACGATTAGTTCTAAGCATCTTCCAACAATAGATAGGACATGGTATAGAAGTCTTTATGGACGATTTCTCCACCTATGGAGCAAACTCTGATCAAGCCTTGGACTGGTTATAGGAAGTGTTAAAAAGATGTGTAAAAACCAATTTGAGGCTCAACTAGCAGAAAATCCATTTGATGGTCTCAGAGGGTGTAGTACTAGGGCATAAAATCTCACACACAGGGATAGAGGTAGACCTTGAGAAAATCAAAGTTATCCAAGGAATTACCTATCAACTGAAAACTGTCAAAGATATTCGGTCATTCCTTGGACACACTGGCTACTATAGGAGATTTATTAAGAACTTTTCAAAGGTTGCCAAACCATTGGTGGAGTTAACGAAAAAGGACATACCTTTCAAGTGGACCAGGGAATGCGACTTAGCTTTCCAAACTCTGAAACAGAAGCTAGTAGAAACACCCATTCTACAAGCTCCTGACTGGTCCAAACCATTCCATATCATGACTGACGTGTCCAACTATGCTTTAAGAGCCGTACTTACACAGTTAGATGACCAGAAGCATCCTTATTACATCCATTGTGTAAGTAGAAGTATCGTTGGTGCACAACTTAACTACACTACCACAGAGAAAGAATTAATGGTTGTAGTGTTTGCAATAGAAAAGTTTAAACACTATGTATTGGGATATAAAGTATATATACATACAGATCATAGTGCAATCCGGCTCCTCATGAATAAGCCAATGGTAAGCCCTCGTATCATATGATGGCTTGTAATCTTACAAGAGTTCAATTTAACGATGATTGATCGCAAGGGCACTGAGAATATAGTTGCTGATCATTTATCTCGGTTGTGATGGGACAACAAAGAGGATGAGAATCCAATTTCTGATCATTTCCCTAATGAATTCCTCTTTGTTGATGTAGTGAATAATCAATCACCCATAGAGACAAACTAGTACATTAGCATTCTTACCTATCTCCTCACCCAACAAACACCACAAGAGTTAAACCTTAAGAAGAAACAATAGTTTCTTCACAGAGCCAAGTACTTTGTGGAGATCAATGGGCAACTTTACAAAGTGTGTCCCAATGGCTTGGTTCGATGGTGTGTTCCCGATATAGATCAATTGCGAGTTTTTCAAGAGGCTCATGAGGGTCCTTGTGGGGGTCATTACGTTGGGAGACGAACAACCATCAAGATCCTGCTTGCAGGATATTATTGCCCTACATTATTTCGGGACGCCCATCATTTCTTCTATTCTTGTGAGCATCGTCAACATGATGGGGGAATGACTGCTAGAATGGAGGGTCTGCAACAATGGATCCAACCTTTAGAACCCTTCGACATTTGGGGAATTGATTTTATGGGGCCGATTACACCAATGTCCAATGGAAAAGCTTATATTATTGTTGTCGTTGATTACCTAACAAATTGGGCTGAAGCAGCTGCTGTTAAAGATTGTACATCATCTACAGCTGCACGATTTGTTCAACAACAAATCATAAACAAGTTTGGTGTGCCATGTGCACTTATTTCAGA
>MNCI01003234.1:273549-284672 GCA_015680685.1 Gnetum montanum
GATTTGGGATGAGTTCTACTTAGTTATCTTAACCATGAAATACACAAGGGGCTTTACACAACCTTGTTCTTGGGATTCCATTCCATTCTCTCCTCTCCATCTTTCTTTCCATTTTCCACCTCATTGTCGGTTTTATCATTAGTCTGTTCTGGGTTGATGCATTGTTTTTCTTTGGTGAATTCTTGTGGGCAAGGTTTTAACTCTTGCTTCTAAATGACATTCCTATAGCCTACAGACTCTTTGGTTTGTAGATTTGTCAAGGCATAAAGGGCATGAGCCTGCTTTGGGGAGGACCCACTTACATATCTTTTGGTTTGGTTAAGTTAAGTTATTTACCCTTAGACATTGTTACAATCAAATTCTTTTTATTTACCCCATCCATGTCATCCAAATTGTATGCACCTTCACAACTGTTTGTAATGAATTCCTTTTTATTGTTGTGAATACCCTCTTTCCACTACTCCTTGTGTCAAGCTTTCTCTGAATTGTATGGATCGCTTCTATTATTTAACCCATTCATTAGTCTTTCCACTAAAAATATCAAGCAAGCAATCTATCACAATCACAACTTGACTAGATAAAATCACCGATGAGACAAGGTATTCAGCCATTATTTATGTATTATATATACTAATCCTTTTTTTGTTGTGATTGCAGTGGGAAGCGTGGATTGGAAGCAGGACTATCGTCACCAAGGAGCATGCAACCATATCACTCATGGGAGATTGTTCATGACCATTGGATCTCTTTTCCCTCTCCCTTATTCTTCTATTGCCAAGAGGGGTTGGATGTCCTTTGGATCTATTGGTGTTCTTTCCTAATTATCATGAACACCAATTTTATACGTAATTGTAATATTGTACGCTCGGGCACTTCTGTATTTGTCTGTTTTCTCTATGTCACTCTGCATGTTAGTCAAATAAGTCCACATCCCCCTAGTATATTTTGTAAAGAACTTGTTTCTCTTCTTCTATACTCGAGGACAAGTTTTCATTCAGTTGTGGGGGTATCATGAAAGCAATTACTCTAACAATTACTCTAGCAGTTATTCTAATTATTAGAGTAGTTACTCTAATTATTAGAGTGGTTACTCTAGCGGTTACTTCAACAGTTATTCTAATTATTAGAGCGGTTACTCTAATTATTAGAGTAGTTGCTCCTAAGCTTATAAATACAATGCCCAGGCATACAATTGGAAGGAAATCTTTTAGCAATCAAGTAGCGAAACTCTTGTAGTCTGTTTGAGAGTTAGAGTATTTTCCAAGTGCCCGCAGCCGGAGATCTAAGTGTGGACAGATCTTTATTTAAGCATTGATGTACCTGAGCACACCATTGTGTTGGCAATAAAGATGAGCTCTTTGATTCATCCTTGTAATACTTGAGATTTGTTTTCTTACGCATTTATTTTATTTTATTTTCTTATGCATTTATTTTATTTTATTTTATGCACTTTACATTTTTTTTATTAAGCAAATCGTTAAATTACACAAGCACGACCACTTCGAGCATGTGTGTAATGCTTAGTAACCCAATAACGATTAGCGTTTGGTAATCCCAGCAGTGTTACACTGGTTCAGGATGTGTACAACAAGTGGGAACGGATGCTAGTGTTAGGATTAGTTAGAACTTAGTTAATGAGTAGTTAAGTTAAATTAGTCACTTAATTACCTCTCTCCTTCCCTATTAGCACGGGACATAAACACATAAAAGCTATAAAAATCATATGCCTCAAGCTTACTTAACCATACAATCGTGACATACAAGTAAGCTTGGGAAGACAACGATTAACTAACTTGTCCTTGTTCCATAAGGGTGCATAAGCACTTAGTTCTTGGAATTCAACTGAATCATGCGTGAAACGCTCATATTCGTATGGTTGAGCATAGGGGTACCTCGCCGCTCATCAAGTGTGATCAAATTTTCGTCAGTTACTGAAATCCATAAAAGAATTTTGTTGGTTGCTAGGATTTAGATGCCTAATCCATTGTTCATGAAATCAATGGAAATGTATCTTCTGACTTACATCATAAACATATGGTACATCCAGTGGTGATCAATGGCTTTCCCTGTGTTGTGGCTTCAAGGTTCATCATCAGGTTTATGTTGTAGTCAACCCATGATTATGAATGGCCCTTCAGTTGTGGTTTGCTCTGATACCAATTGTGACACCCCATCTCTGGATGTCATGGCAAACGTCAAATATACGATATATTAGACATTATGTGTACCAATAAAATATATCAAATGTGAAATATATGTGATATTCAACATTATGCATAAAAGAAACAATAGGAAAAATGCAAAAAGAGAACGAAAAGAATGTTTTATTGATAAGGAATAGCGTATCTAAATCGTGTTTTGAGAGTGTTTCTTGGGGTTTTTTTCCTTTGGCATCTATTCCTTAGAGGCAATCCACCACTGCCACCACAGTCAGTTAGGCCTATATCTATGTTTTTTTATTTGAATCTAAGAGTGTTTCTTGGGGTTTTCTTCCTTTCAGCATCTTGAATGCTTCTTGAATTTGTGTTTTTCTATTTGAGATATTGGATAGTTGATTCTTCTTTTTTTTTTTTTAACTTGCATTCTAAGGCCTATATGACCTAGATGAGAGTTGTTTCCAAGATTTGCCAACAGGGGGCCAAGGATCCCTAACATTAGGATTCGTACCATTAGCAAAAAGTGAAAACATATTAGGTCCATATTGATTTTGGAAATCCTGAAATAAATTTCTAAAGTATTGGCATTCTAGTAATTCCTCAAGTTTGGCCTTGATTTTCTTTTAAAAAGTTTTCTTCTCACTACAAATTTCTATAATCTAATTTAAAATGTTTTCTTGTAGCTACAAATTGCTATGATCTAATTTTACTGAATTATTTGTTGTGGATTCTTGAATATTATCTCATAAATTTCTCATATTTTTTTTTTATCTAAGATGGGTTATGCTATATAAACAGCTTGATAAGAATAGTCTTATCTTTCATAGCTGAATTTTTTACGGTTGTATGCTTGACAGATTATTATAGAAAATGAAGTTTGTATGTTTCCTTATATAGATGCTTATGTTTTTTGATGTCATGGGTTGTGCTATCCTCTGATTTTTCTTGCTAGAGTTGTCAATCATCATATTAAGAAGCTCTAGCGGTTGGATCTTGTCTGTGGTTTTGGCTGAAAGAAATTTCACTAAGGAAAATAGATGTATTTGCAACAACAACAACAACAAAAGTCCATCTGTACGTGTTTTTCTGATGGCCATTACAAGAATAGTGATGTAAAATTGTTACAGGCTTCTTGTATGTCCGGATCGTATTGATAAATTTAAAGCATCCCTAGGTAAGCAGTGTGAAATCTCTAATCTCAGACGTTTAAAATACCTTAGAATTGAAATTAAGAATAATAAACATAAGTATCGGTCACTTAATGATCTCAAATAATAAGAAGCTTAATGTATCTTAAAGATGAGACCATATATTCAAGATGCAGGAAATTTATAAGCCATTATTAGGTAGCAGCCTAGCATGCAGGATGTAAGAGCAGAAATAGATATATTAAGGTAAATCCATAGATCAACCTGGAATAGAATCTACTATCTGAATAAAATGATCATCTATATAAAGTTTGCTATGATTCCGACTGGGTTGGGAATCTCAGTGTAGGTATTACTAGCAGGATTCTTTAAAGAAAATCATGGCAACTGTAGTGCCAAGCAGAGACCATGTCATTATCTTCTTTGGAAATAGAGGACTGTGCCCTAACATTGAAAAGCTTCTTATCGATTTCTACAATTGTTGGATGAAACCTTTATTGGCATAAAACAAGAATAGTCAAAACTTAGCATGTTGTACACTTTGTTTAAGGAAAATGTTCAAGATAGTATGATAAAACTGGAATATATTCATACAAATGGATCAGCCAATCACTATCAAGAGAGGCATTGTAGTGAAGCAAGACATTGTGAATATGGTTTCTAAATTTTGATGGTTAAATATGATCTTAAGGAAGAAACGAATGTTACTTCGATTACCCTTCTTTCCAAGGTTTAAGGGGCCCAGGACAAGCACAATTCTAGACCAATTGGTTTGTATTCAACCGTAAATAAAAATGTCTCAATATTTGGCCCACAAATTGAAGATAGTCATGCCGCATAGTGTAACATTTGGAACAAGTGAAGCAAGCCAAATTTGTCCAAAGGCATTATATATAAGATCATGTTATTCTGGTGCAAGAAGTAATTCATTAAACTTTAGGTCAACATAACCCAGTTTGGCATTTACATCGGATATAAACAAGGCCTATGATCAAATCAACTAGTTGTACATAACAACTATTCTACAATATCATTGGATTGAAAAGCTAGAATAATGTTCCTAAAGATTTAGATTTGTGATTCAGTTGATTACAAAAGGGAATGTGACTTTCGGGCACAAAATGGAATCAGGCTAGTAGATCCTATTTTTCCTTGCTTATGTATCCTAACAATGGAAGGCTTGGGCTCTCAACTAAAATCTTCGAGAAACAATAGTAAGTTGCAATTTATGAATGCCATGAATTCACCCATCCCAATTTGTGGATACTAAATTTACTTTCAAGGATCACTTTGGATATATAGTAAATATATGAACTTAAAGACAATGGGGCTAATTAAAAACATGAACAAAGTTTTGATAATCTTTCATTACTAATTTTTCTAAAAAAGGATGACTGAGATCAAGATGTCATTTTGCTCGGTTATCGGCTTATACCCACGTCATGCCTTACTAATTAATTTATATTAGAACTAAAGTAATCATAGAAGCGATAATCAAGTGCACATGGAACTAGTTGAACTGCCATATTTGACAAAATTGGACGTACCAGCACATTAGTTGGGTATTCCATTGGGCTCCAGCTCGATGGGTAAGCATATGTGGTAAACAGTGCTTGCGGTAAAAAACAAGTGTGTGGAAGGTTGGTGAACTAAAATGATAATAGGCTAGCCTAAATTATTAGAATTAAGGCAACCATGATGATGATGAAAGACAGGTCACCCTAAATTATTGGAATAAAGATACATCATGATGAAAGGTTGGGCTGTTATCATGAGCTAGGAGACTTTAGCTCATCAACTTAGCAGTTAAGTATCTTCATTATACTTGACCTTGTGTTTTAAGGTACCTAATTTATAACTATATAACTAACCATATTAGATAGATAGGAATATGTATATGGTCTTTGAAGAAGATAGAACCTTATGCACTCTTAATTATTTGAGATTCAGATTTCCACCCTAGGTAAACAGGACGATAGAAAGTATAGCATTTATTGGACTTCAATATCACTTTACTAGCTAAGTTGATATGGCAGTTATACATAGGAAACAGATCATGGATCAAGGTGAAAATGTATAAGTATCATAGATACCTCCAAATGCTATGGGTCTAAGCAGTGGTTACTACCAAATGGAAAAGCATGCCACCTCTCAAGTCAGCAACTACTAGAAGCTCACAAGATAATATGAATAAGCAAAATGTTCAAGTAATTGCATGACAGCGTATGCACAATAAGCTGCCCTCCCACAATACCCAGGGAGTTAGTAATGCATCACCCATTTTAAGGAGGCTTAAATAAAATTTGCCTTGATTTATAAAACATTGAGAGTTGAAATCTAAACGTGTCACGTTGAAAGGGAAAAAGTATGGCATATGGCAGCCTATTCCACAATGCATCAACAAGAGTTCAATCATACTTTTAAGAAAATAAATGAAAGTAATACTATTTGATAACTTCCCATCAACAAGAGGTCAATCATACTTTTAACAAATGAAGCTTTGGATATAATAAACAGAAAATAGAAAATACATGGACAAAAATGAAGCTTACAAGAAAGTCATGCACCTCATCAATGAAAGTGTATTGCTATATTTTCACGTCTGTCTAATCAGTTTCATGCCTGCCTTTTATCAAATAGATAATAATCTCCAAAAGAAACAGAAAAAAATTTTCCTTACTGTAAGATGAATAGAAGACAAGGAACGTAATAAACGTTCTGAAGATAAAGCAAACTTCAGAAGTTGTAACCCTAACTTGCACATTGCTCTACAAAATATGTTCATGTAGTTGCTGGTTTACAAGTTGTTAATCAAAATCGATTCATTTATGCTAGAAACCATGTTTTATATCAGGCAGTCTGTTAACCCTGAAATGAAAAATATGGCACAGCTGTGAGTAGCATGCCAACCCGATCTTAACAAACATGCATTGCAACATATTGATATAAGCGGGAGACCCATGGAATTACAAATGCATGCCACCTTCACCAGACATAAGGCTTAAAGTCTAAATTACTCATATTTTTTGGCTGAAAATCCTAAAAATATTAAAATTTCTCCAACCAATAAATCAGTGTAATTAAAATCACAAAGAAAATTTTGAATTACACTTTTGTACGCTGACAGTCATCACATGATAATCATCTTTTGATAAAAGAACATGCAAAAAGTCTGCCATTGCCGGTCCTAAGCTGGATGTGAAAGGAGGAGGGTTAACATATGCTTGACAGCCAACTATAAAACTGTCAAATCCTATAGATGAGTTCATTTTCATATTAGACAAAGCTTATAGCATACCTTAAATGCAATGCACAGCCATTAAAAGGCCTGATTGTGAATGAATTATACTATTAATTGTAATCTGCTGATTGTTTTCTTTCAAAATGACCCTATCTGCTTAGGGCATTACATCAATGGTGTTTTTAACTTTCTTCAAATATATGTTGAGGCTTTGTAACTGTCCAACAAATCCCTTGTGATTTCCTGGACTGTAATAAAAATTTCCAGTTTCTAGTTTCCAAAACTAAGTAAGGGCTAAGGGCTTACTAAAGTATCCTTCACAAATAACATGAAACATCAGCACCCAATGTTGTGGAAAGAGGGTAGAAAATTCAGACAGCAAGTCCAGCAGCAGAAAATTCAGATTGCAACCTTGAGGCAAATCATGAAAAAAAATTCATGTAACCAACCCTATATTGTTGGGACAAGGCTAAGATGCTAATGAGTAAACATGCAAAACAAGGTCAAAATTCTCTGCAAAATGCACAGCCATATGCATAAAGGAAGGGTTATGAAGTTCAAGATTCTAAAACATTTTAGTTGAAATTTTAAATGAAACAAAAGTTTGTGAGTAACTGTCAAACATAAGTTCATGCTTACAGAAAAATGCACTCCCATTATTGCTTTAGTAACCATCAAATCATGGCATGCAGACCAGTCAACAAGTTATTATTTATTTCTCACTATCCTTGTGAAAGGACACCTTCAAACAACAGATGTAAGAAGGAAATTCAACTAACTTCTCGATGTCGCAAAAAATTGAAACTAGGAAGGGACTACCAGAGCTACTAATCTGTTTTAACTTAGCAGCTAATAATAATGCTGTGAAACCAATGCAGATGCTCGAATGCCATGAAGTTTACAAAAAAAAAATTATATATATATATATTTTAAAAAATAATCTTTATCAATTAAAAGGATCCATAAGACTGTCCCAATGAGGATACACCATACAATGATGGAACTGCAGCTTTAAGGAAATGTGAAGGGATCCAAAGATTGAAAGTATCTTATTTATCCCTTGTACAATTCTTCATTGGAGGAATCCAAATGCTAAGAACCATATTTGCTCAAGAAAAATCTTGTGAACGTTATATTTTACCTGAAATTTGTCTTTTGTCTCAGAACATGATTAGATTTGTAGAAAGTCCAGCAATGAAGGGCTCCAAGAGCAAACGAGTGATAAAATAGAACAGAACCCCAAGTCCAATGGATATAGGAAGAGCTGGTAAGGGCTTTCTAAATACTTTCAATAGCATCAAGGTACATCCCAACCCAGAAATTATTGCAAAGTAGCTTGCATATACTGTCATCAAATCATACATGGCTGCTCTGCCAACAAGAACACTATAAAAGACAAAATCTCCCAGCCCTAACTTAATACCTTTAGATTCATAAATTTCAGAATCTTCTTCTACTGTGTCAGAGGCTATATGACAAGGAACAGAGTTTGATACATTATCATGTTTAATCAAAGGTGAATTTTCAAAGCTATAGTCTGCATTAAAGGTTGCAGAGGATGAACCTTGAGCCTCCTCTAGAGAATAATTGAAGTTTACTGACCTCCTCATCAGAACCTTCAATGGGAATTTTTGAATTTGATGCTCAGTCCACCGTGAAAGTTCTTCTGTCTCGGTAATTGCATCTCTTCTCTGAATGTTTTGAAACACTGGATCAGACAACGCCTCCGAAGAACGTACATTATCATCATGATTGTATTTGCGTTGCAGCCTTACAGAAGGCCTAGACTGGTAAATCAAACCAGGAATCTCTTCCCCCCTTTTTGAGGCAAGCTCCACCAACAATTTCAAAGGGCCTCCTGGTGTCAAAACAGCTAACAAGTCATAGACCGCCAAAGCAATCAACAGCACCCAAGTATTCCACTCATCAATGGTAGAGTAACAGTACGCAGAAGATACACCTAACATCACCTTGTAAAACTGGGTGATTACAATAGGCATGCTGCTTAAAAATATGGACAGCATCCCCAATACCGTGAAATTGAAGAGAAAGATGCTAAAAGATACAATGTCAACTGGAATTTCTAAAACCTGAATTATCCTGACCATGATGAAACCCCAAGAGCAGGCCAAAACAAACAAGATACAGGCATACATGTAGGTCTTGAGGAATCTCATGAATCTGTAATAATAGAGACAGACTATGAGAAATGTGAGCCCACCAATTAGGGCAACAAATATCAAAGCATTCATGAGAGCCCCTTGCAACATTTCTGCACCGGAATTGGCTGAAGAAATTGCAGGGCTGAGAATAGCTATTGGTATCCCATCTTGGGGAGGAACAGTACGGATCAACATCACAACCATAACCATGCATAAAGACACCGGCGTTACAATTCCTAGGATATCTGCCCCAACAATCTGCAGAATGTTGCCTTCCATCTTTCCAAATTTCAAAATAACAACACACAATTTTTCTCGTTCAAGAATAATGCAAACTAATTGAATTCTTGTTGGTGCTGCTATAGCTTCCGGATTTCCGTTCTTGGATTTATTTATATGGCCTACTGTACCAAATAAGTATTGGATGCATTTTGAGCCGCGTCAAAGGCCTCTTTTATGCATACTGGGTTCAAGGAAACAGTAGAAGGAAACATGAACACCTCGCTTCGCAGCCCGAGTCCTGTAATAGCATGGACGAGGTAATCCAAATTAGCTGTGGAAAATTGGAAATACTAACCTAGCCAGGAGCCAGGTTGAATCCTTCCTTGTCCTGTCCTCTCCAGTTGTTCCTCAGCTGAATTTCTGCAATACGGAATCCTTCTTGTCCTGTCCTGCGTCTCCTCAACTGAATTTCTGCAGTACAGTGACCACCGCGCTTCCGAAGTCCGCACCCTTGCCCGTGTATATGCTGTAGCTTCTTAAACAACTCAAGAATTAAGTGATAAACTATCAAGATGGGCTATTTGCGGTGGTTAGCAAATGGGAAGACTTGTAGCTTGGGCTATATCTAGAAATTTGGTGAAAGATAAATGCTGTAATTGAAAACTGATTGGATTAGCCGTGGAGAATTAGCACCTGAAAGATAGTGGTTAGCAATATTTTTTGTTAATCTCATTCGGTGCTGCTTTTGAGAACTGGATCAACAACGCAAACTCTAGCTATCAAACAATGCTAACGGCAATTTGTCAAACACTATCTGTACCGAATCAACGCATTGTAGATCATCTTATCACTCCATGCATTGTGCTTACAATATGCTTAGAACCTTCTCGGATACTTGATTATTCAAATGCATAGCCAAAAATTACAATGGTGTTTAAATGGCATAGTCACTGATTATTGTGGGCCTCGGTAATAAATAAAATTGCGGTAAAGTAAAGACGTGTATTGCATTCCTTGCTTTCTGGTCTTTTCATTGATGAATTGTACCCGTGGAAGAATAAAATACAGTATAAACATGCTATTAAAGTTGGACCTAAAGCACTAGACCTTGTTTTTTTGGGCAAATGATGTTAGGTTGACTTCTATATCAATAAGTGGTATGCACACTATGTTCTAAGTTATGTTTAGTTTGTGTCTTTCTTCAAGGTTACATGTTAACGTTGATGAGGTGACGAAAACTAGAGACGTGCAATTTCCAAGGCAAGATTTAGGGAACATTATCTTCTAAATCATCTTATCACTTTAAAATCTTAAAATATCTTATTGATAAAACGAAAGGCGTACACAATAAAATTTTTATTTACTTTGTACATTTTTCAAGGCTTACAATTCTATCATTCAAAAAAAGGTTATGAAGACACTTGCAAAATTTAGAAGCCTACGCTATTATCTGCTATGCTATCCAAAGACTTTACAAGAAGTATGCATTCAATTTACAAATTGGCAATAATGAATTTTATTTAATAGTTTTGTTGGTGTTAAACAAGGGTGTCATTTTTCTACTACTTTATGTAGGCTTTTTATTGATGAACTTGGAGAGTGACCAACTCAATTTACAATTACAATTAAAAGCAATCCTGTCAAGCTTTTACTCTATGCTAATGATGTTGCCTTAATTTCAAATTCAATGGAACTGCTTAATGGTCTTAATGACTTTTGTTGGCATTCAAGAATAAAAGTTAATGTTTAAAAAATAAAAATCATGATTTGTGGCACATATAATAAAATGTACACTTTTATTATAGGACATGAACATGTTGACATAATTTTCTCTTACAAGTATGTTGATCTAGAACATTCTTGCAATTATAAATTGGATCAGTGCATTAGTCAAAGAATTGCAAGTGGTATGAAAGCCTTATTTGCTTAAAAAGCAAATATAAGAAGGAATCTATTCTAGCTTGGGATATCCAAAACAATTGATGAGTAGTGGTTGATGAGTGGCGAGGTACCTCTACACTCAACCATACGAATACGAGCGTGCACGTGCGATCCGGTCGAACTCCGCAGACTAAATGCCTTAACACCACAAGAAACACTTGGGGTTAATCGTTCGTTGTCTTCCCAGGCTTGCTTGTAAGTGTCATGGTGTATGGTTAAGCAAGTCTGAGGTATGTGATTTTTTTGGTATTTT